>JASCQY010000057.1:3587869-3600794 GCA_030264315.1 Sardinella tawilis | reverse complement strand
TTGATCAAGATTAGACAACAACTGTGTCTAAACCATAAATCACAGCCAGCACCTATTTACATTACAGTAAGTGTGCAGAACTGTGTGCGTGTGTGTGCGTGTGTGTGCGTGTGTGTGCGTGTGTGTGTGCACAAGATGGTTACCTTAGCAGATCTCCTTTCTCTTATAGGCAGGGAAAGTTCCTGAGGTTGAGCACATGCTTCTTCAGAGGTCAAGTCCTTTTTCTTCAGATAAAGAGGGTAGGAAAACATAAAAATGTAGGCCTAAGTGTTGTTGGCATTTTGAGTACAATACTCAAACTGGGTAGCACTTTGAACAAATCTAACAAAAGCCTCCAAATTACTGCTTTTTTCATTCACCAATCACACATGATGATAAACATAGTTAAAGTTTCATTCCTTATCCAGACAAATGAAGTATCTCTATCTATTTATGGCCATGATTTGTAATGGAGTATCAGGCCTGAATCTGTTTATGTCAATTGTTTGCCGAAAGACTTCCACCTCCTCTGAACAATCTCATGGAAACTGTGATACCACTGTAACCATGGCAATACAAGGGCTGTGTAGGCTCAGTAGGAAGGCTGAGCTCCAACAAGTGATGGATATGAGTAGCATAGCTTACCTGTGACACATATCGTCTGTAGTCCATGCGAAGCTCTTGTTTGAGCCTCTGTTTCTTCCTCTCATACTCTTTGCCCAAAGGCAAACTAAGGCCGGGGCTGTGGTCTGTCAACACCATAATATAACTTCATGAAACTTATCATGTAGATTACTCCACAAGGAGACACATAAACACAAACATTTAAGATAACGTACCCTCTCGCTGCATTGACTGAGTGGACATATCTACAGGTACGTTTTCCTTTGAAGAGTCATCAGGGATACTCTGTCAATAAAATAAAAAAAGAAATGGATTTTCTGTTTCCAAGCAAATACTAACTGACAAGAACATGCAGTAAAACAAACAAACACATTTCAACGTTATGTCAAGCAGTTCATTAGCTTTAACCTTCATTTCCAGATAAGGCACTCCATCGTCCAAAGACATTTTCTCACAAGATGCTTTCTAATCTCCGATAACACTGACGTTACATCGCTGATGTGCTCCTCTCCACCGCTGGACAGGGCTTGTCAAAAAATCTGAGATGACAAAAATCCCCAAAACTTCTGTAAGGTTATGGAAATAACGTTATTTAATATTAAGGCTAACTGACAAAAGCTAACGTCAACGTCATCTCAAAAGAATGTGATCAAAGCACCCAAACTCTCAAACAACCCGTAAATTGTCTATATCGTTATTGCTCATTTTCTAAACTCGTTTTCGATGCATAATACCGTTACACAAAACGATGCTCTTTGGAGTATATCTAGTTGACATGTAAGATAGCTAATGTTACGATGGTAATAACAGGGAAATGTAATCAAACTGGCGGTGACAAGGACAAGGAAGGAAGGATTCCCAAAGAAGAAAAGGATGTTGTTAGGCAACCAAGTCATACACAAAGCTAGCTGGCTGGTTTGCTAAATATCGTTAAGGGATGACAACTTCATCAGTGTTTACTTTCGACCATATTTAGCAAGTCTCAAATGGTACATGCTACTTACGGAAATGTTGATCTTCCCTGTTTAACACACAAACAAACATGAGAAACTTTAGGTTAGCTTGTTAAGCATTAACGTTAAGTTCGGTTAGCTCTCTGAATGAATGAGTACACTAAGGTAACGGAGCTAATGTTAGCGGGCAGCTTTTACAAACGACGCAAGCATTTAATTCTTAGATAATTAAGAGGTGAATTTACTGCCCAATGTAATAAATATTTACCGTATCGCGTTCTCTTTACAAAATGAGCGTGGCAGACAAACAAGCCAGTTAGCAGGCAGCTGTTTAAAAGTAGGAGGGAACGTTGTCAATCCCAGAGTCCCGCGGGCTGCAGATAGGTTACCCATAATTCTAGTTCTATGATTTTGGATTCTCTGTGGCACCACAAAATAGCCCAAGACCATAAAAACTGATAGAAGTATAGCTTTTTTTAAGTCTCAGGGTCTGACAAAGTACCATTGTAAATATGGTAAAATAGGCCTGCTTACCTTCTCTTTGTACATCACATTATTATAACCTACTTACATTAAGTGCATACTGTAATAATCTGAAGAGGGCTATAGTTATCCAACATTTACTTTCATGCAGGTTGGAAACAATATCGACCAAGGTTAAGTAAGGTAAGTTTTAATACTTTTTGTCCAGCAGGTGGCATAATAATATCAGCAACAACGGTGGGCACTAAGCCTTTGCCCTGCTCTGACCCTGAGCAACTACATCCAGTTCAGTAAAAGCAACAATTTGATCAATCTGATTAAAGATGTTACCATTAGGCTTCATAAGGTAACAAGCTACACCAAAATGCAAAAGCACATTCATACCTTTCCACCAAAACTCATCTCACAGAAAGTCTACTCTTTGTCCAGCAGGTGGCATAATAACCATTATAGTTTTACCAGAGACGGTTGTGTCTTTGGTTTTGGGTCAAACCAAGTCACAAAGGGGTTGCGATGCTTATTAATCAATTTATTTTAATATCAAGCTAATTCTAAAATGCTATATACAGAACTGAATTACATTTTATTACGTTATTTTTGGATACTTACTGGTCACAGGTTCATAGGTGAAAAAATATTAACCGAGATTGTCTTGTCTGTACCAGATCTGCCAAATTACTTGGTCCAGTCCAGTGTCATGGCGTACTGACACAGCTTTCTCTGGTTGCAAGCTAATTGTCGAAATGCCCCTATGCATATCTTAGTTATATATGTCAGTCATTTTTGTTAATGAAGGGGATCTTCTGAAGGTTATCGTTATCCATTCGTTACAAACATAGGTGTTCTTCCAGGTATAGCAGAGGAAAGGTTTTAACAGCAATATGGCTGGAAGCAGTATTGCTCAGAAGACTTGGGAGCTAACAAATAGCATGCAGGAAGTTCAAAGTATTGATGAAATTTATAAGTATGACAAGAAGCAGCAACAGGAAATTCTAGCAGCGAAACCATGGACAAAAGAGTAAGTGTTGGCCTTTTTTGTTGTATACTATGGTAGTAAAGACATAAAATTAAATAGAAGACATGCTAGATAGCTAGTGATGGAAAGGTGGCATAGCATTAGCCATTTGGCTAGCTGTCTAGTCTGTTTAACTCAGCATAACAACATTCAGATAGCTTGCTGTTTATGCCATGATGAAATGCAAGTCGCTATTCCATTGGTAAAAAAAAATAGCAGCAATAGACTGTGATGATTGCTGTATCTTACTTGCTGGCAGAGTGATATAAGTACGTTTTTTTCCTCAAATGTCCATCCAGTCATCACTACTTCAAATACTGCAAGATCTCAGCTTTGGCTTTGCTGAAAATGGTGATGCATGCTCGATCTGGGGGAAACCTGGAGGTGATGGGACTGATGTTGGGAAAGGTGGACGGTGAGACAATGATCATCATGGACAGCTTTGCTCTGCCAGTGGAGGGTACAGAGACTAGGGTAAACGCACAGGCTGCAGCCTATGAATACATGGCTGCGTACATAGAGAACGCCAAACAGGTAAGGAACTATTTACTTCATCTTTACCTGTGAAAGAAAGCCGTATTCTGTATTAAAAGCTACAAACATTGCACTGGGGCATGTCAAAAGTAACGTCATGATGGCTTCATGTGACTTGGCTTCAGGTTGGGCGCTTGGAGAACGCCATTGGTTGGTATCACAGTCACCCGGGTTACGGATGCTGGTTGTCAGGTATCGATGTCAGCACTCAGATGCTCAACCAGCAATTTCAGGAGCCTTTCGTTGCTGTTGTGGTAATTGTGCATTTTAAATTCTACTTCTTAGTTAATCCTCTGTTTTAAACAGCATTTGATGTAACATTAGCAAACCATAAATGTAATGTTAAAACTGAGGTTGAAAGTCAACCTGTATGTTTGCAGTTTATTATTTTTACAATGATGCGAAGCATGAAGTTGTGGCTAATTAAATTCAAATCAAACTTTGTTTACGTTCAATTGCAAATTCCAAAGATTGGAATCACTGCATGATTTGGTTAAAATATTGCCTAGGTTAACTATGTTTATTTCATATACTTTTACAGATTGATCCAACTCGCACCATATCTGCTGGGAAAGTTAATCTAGGCGCTTTCAGAACATATCCCAAGGTAATATTTTTTACCCCCGAGAGAGAAACTTTGTAATCTAAAAGGGCATTGTAGCCTTTCATTTTTGAAACTGTCCCCAAAAATGTTCATTGTAAACATTGCCAATTTTAACTTTGAAAATGTTCAATTCACATCAAAATCCTCAACATATTTTCATTGTGTGCATAGGGTTACAAACCACCCGATGAAGGACCGTCAGAGTACCAGACAATCCCGCTGAATAAGATTGAAGACTTTGGGGTGCACTGCAAGCAGTAAGTCAGAAATCCTAACAAAACAATGTAAAGATGTGTGTTAAATGTTGTATACTGACACAGTGATTTATGTATATTTGCAGTTTTGCGAATTCTTTGTTTTTGTGCATGGAAAGAATTATTTCCTTAATGACAGTTGTTAGTAAGTGTTGATTAATATTTGTAACAGTGAAATTTGCAGTTTATTTATTTAGCTGCTAATGCTGGCAGAATTCAGTTGTTATTTCTGAGTTCTGTTGATGAACCAGTTGTCACGGTGGTGTTATGTACTTGATAAGTTTAGAAGCTAAATGTTTTCTCCTTTCCTTGCTTTGCTCAGGTACTATGCATTGGAAGTGACTTATTTTAAATCTTCTCTCGACCGCAAATTATTGGAACTGCTGTGGAATAAATATTGGGTTAACACTCTAAGCTCATCAAGCCTTCTGACAGTAAGTGGCTATACTTTTACACTTTTTGCTTACCTATGACTATTATTTAATTCAGAGAATGTAACAATCAATTATTAGGATGTTTATTTATGCATTTGTTTTATTGAAAATTAATGATTATCTTACTATTACAGCAAATGTGTTGACATGAAGTTGGCTACTGTTGTAAACATAGATCATTCCGTTCATCAATAGACCCACAATGTGACAGTGGGCTTCAGCCCAGTGGCATTGTGCGCCCCATCAGTCTGTCTCAGGCTTTGCTTAACACTTTCTAAAAGGCTGCAGACTGTCCAAACAGAAGGGAGGGGGCTTGGTGCCCGGGGAAGAAGACAAATTGACTAGTTGTCAAGAGAAGAGCCCCGTCTGCCAAGGAGAGAACTTTTGTCAGTAATTATTTTGTCACCAGCAGACTGAGGCTTCATGTCATTGTGTTCAGGGTTGCCCTAATGCCCCCCCACACACTCAAACGATGCCTCACCTTCAGTAAACGTCTGCTGCCTTCGACATACAAAGCTCATTAACAGCTCAAACACATTAGATAATCAGTCTTTCTGTTTTTCTTCAGTGGCATATTGGAAAGGGTTCAAGTATTGTTTTGAAGGTGTATGTGTATATTTATACGTGCGTGACCCAGAAAGGCTATGTTCATGACCCAGGTAGGCTTAATTTATTTGTGGGTTTTGACCGGTTTGGTGGCTCATTGTGCCCTACAGAACTCCGACTACACCACGGGACAGGTATTTGACCTGTCTGAGAAACTGGAACAGTCAGAAGCGCAGTTGGGTCGGGGCAGTTTCATGCTCGGCCTGGACACACATGACAGAAAGTCCGAGGACAAACTCGCCAAGGCAACCAGAGACAGGTAACACAGGCTGCCTTTGTGTTTGTGTCAATGAGGATGATGGATATTTATTGATTTTGAAACGATGCGATTGTATCTGCGGATCACATTTTACATGATTGTGCCGAAATAGAAATGTGTAGAATTGAACAAAGTATTCATCCAAAGGAAATGAAAAGAACGTATAATAAGTAAAAAGAAGAGTAGGCCTATATAACATGCAGAATAAAGAAATGTGCATACAAAACAACAAAATATAAAAATAAGATATGATAAAAATGAAGAAACTGAAATAATATTGTAATATGATTAAGATGTGATTAGACACTTAAAAAAAATTCATAACCTTAAGGTGCACAGATGACATCAAAGAAAAATGTATTTGTTGACCTGCACCAAAGCACTGTTGTAATCAAAAAAACAAAGGATGGCAGAATATTTATATACAAATAGAATTGAAGAAAACTGCACGTTGTGCAGTCCATGTGTTTTCGCTTTGTTTGTCTGGGTCACGGATGATTAGCAGTTTGTCTCGGTGGGAGGTCCCAAGCGTTTCACTCCGGCTTGGCTGAACAATTGCAGTGATTGCTTGAGTTTCTCCTGAAAATGTGTTATCTGTTTATTCATCTTCTTTCTGACTCGTAGACATCCCATCAACTACCCGATCAGTCTGGCACACCCAGTTACTTAACCCTTTATTTTTTCCTCTCTGTTCCAGCTGCAAGACGACTATTGAAGCCATTCATGGATTGATGTCTCAGGTTATCAAAGACAAGCTCTTCAACCAAGTCAATACGTCTGCCAATTAACAAGTGCATTTGGTTCATTTGGAAGGTATTCTGTACTTAGATTTATTTGTTACACTTGGATACAGTAGTGGATGATCCTGGGGAGACTTAGATGTAACTTTGTTCTTGCTAGCTGAATAAAACTGAAAAACAAACAAACAATGTTTTAATAATGTTATTTATTTGTCTATACTTTGTCAAGTTATTCTTTTAAATACTAAGCTTTCACAATCTTGGATGGAACATTTTTGATAATGTAGTAGACATTCAAACAGTAATTCAAAAAGTAATGGGCCATCTATATGATCACACCAAGCCATGCAGTTACTTCTGACATTTGACTTTGTCCATACATCTGTAAAGAAACTCAATCACATAAAACCCTTGTGAACTTCTTTTGCCCCTAAACCCCTTACTTCTGTACGCTGCCGTCAGTCCTTGGATTTTTCTGTACTTACATAGTCATGAAGCCCTAACCAGTACGTTGGAATCACCCAAGGGTTCGTGTAATATATTTTTCTTTACTGTGAATACCAGCAGACTCTTGAAAGGTATTCTCCTTGGGGTTTAGTGTAACATATACTCTGACATTTCCATCTACCATGACTTTCTGGCATAGGCTAGAGCCTTTTCCTTGAACACCATGCAACATGAGTTTAACACTTTAACAAAGACCATGGCTGCATTTAAACACAACAGCACAAAAAGCCCTAACCACCAGTCATTTTGGTTCCAGCCAGTCATAGCATTACATAATGGAATAACAAACTCGACCGGCCGCGTCGGGCTCAAAGGTAAACACGGGCTCCCGCGCATGGGACGTCTCGACAGAGAAAGCCGTGGCGCAAGTTGTCTCTGTTTGGTACACAATCCTTCAGGATCCCGAGTCCTGACGCTGTGGTGTGTCCATGATGCATCACAGAAGCCGCTGTGCAGCACACAGGAGCCTATTCACCACTTGTGTCTGCACTGCATCGCCACAGACACTGGATGGGTCTGCATTTTCTTACTCATAGCAGCTCTGGCATCAATTAGCATAATGATTTTTTCACATTACAATGCTGCAGTTTTAATGCCTTGTTTTAGAAAGAAAAGGATTATTAAGTTACCCCTAATGCAATTTAATTTTATTCAGTACCACCAAAGACCAGTGAGTCTAGTTGTGTAATCCAACATACACACTGTATTTACATTCTTTAAGTATACTCAAGGGAATAAATGTGCAAGTGCTCTGTATACTATAGAACATAAGGTCTGTGATCATCACCACATGCACACTAATAACTATTAGTTGGTCCAAATAATTTTGTGTGTGTAATATTCTCCATGAGGTCAAGGCGAATATCATGTACCAGTGGGTGTACTTTTCACACAACAGTACTACCATTAGTACATTACTATTAATTACTTATACAGCACTGTGTTTCTCATTATAGTTGGGACTTGTTAAATTACACAGGAATTCCACTCCATTTACAGAATTGAAAGAACGAATTTGAATTTAAAAAAATTCTTTGTTTCATTTGATACATTTTTAGTCAACAGCAGTGGTTTTGAAAGTTCAGTGCAGTGATAAGTTTAACTAATGATGAATGGCTATTTATCACTGGCCACCTATTAAGAACTCAGCCAAGGGATTGGGAATGAAAGGCCTTTGCCCAGGGTTGAAGATATTTGGTAGCAATGGTGTTTACTTTGGATCTCCAAATAATCTCAACAAGCGTGGTAGTGAGAGGTTGAAACATGCTCTGGGCCCCACGGGGAAAGCCCTGGAAAAGAAGAAGAAGACGAAGGGGGTGGGTGAGAGGTGGAGGGGGGAACGAGCCTCAGCGCTCAATTTCCTCCCTGCCAAGTACTCTGCATGCATAAATGGAGTCAAGTCACTCACTTTCAGGAAGCTCGTTCCCTGACGTTATATAACAATGTACGGGTCACTGCTGTGACTCGCACACCCTCAACCTCCACAGATCCCGCATGTTGCCAGAAGGAATGATACGGATTATTACGGGATGTAATTTGATCTTGGACTCAAGATTGTGTGTATGGAGGGGGGCAACATTTAAACAGATAAACATGAGCTCTGATTACAGCCTTTGAATTTCTGAAGGAGGTCTGCTTAGGAAATCCATGGCCTGAAGAGTGCATGTATGGGTCAGGAGCAAACACTTAACAAGCTTTAATAATATTTCTTCCCCTAGCCCCTTTCACTGAGGTGCAAGAGATACTTTTTTCTGCTTTGACCTCCCTAGTTAGTGACTGTGCAAATTGCATTCGGCATATATTAGATATTATATAGACAATGCCAGCTGGAAATGTTAATTTCATATCTTAGACTCCACTCAAATTAATTGATGGTAAACAAATGGATTAGCTGCCCTATGCATGATTTATTACAGTTCAGTGCCATGACCAATATTTGGAATAACAAAGAAACAAAATGGTATTTCACTGATTGATTCTGTCCGTCAGTAATCCCTTTTTTTCCCAAAAACTGACTGCCAGTGAAGAATCCATTTCTCTGTCGACTCTTATAAAATATAGTCTATACTTCTTTTCATGGGTGTGGGGAAAACAAATGACATTTTGCACAAGACACTTACATTTGAAATATTTGTGCCGTTATTAAAGCATATTTTATTCTAAAGGTTGACGGCAAAATAGCCTAAGCTTAAGTTAACTGCAATTTTAGGCTTTATCTGTAGATTAATTAAGCCTGTCTGTACAAAATTACTAGGTCTAAAGGATATGTTTTGTTTTCGTACTTGACTGCTGTAATCCAGTGAATCTAATCAATTAGTTAATGTAGGCTAATGTATTTACAGTGTCCTTTGTGCATAGGCCTACTCATGTTTGTTTTAGGCTTAGTTGCCTTTAGGTAGGCCTACTGTAAGGTTATTTTATTTGGGTTCAAGGAAATGAAGTCTTTTTCTTTTCACTTTAAGAATTTTAATTAATCTCCGTGGGACCACATTACACTAACATACAACTTCAATTATTTGATGGGGCCTTCTTGTGCATTTTCCATGCCACAGGTAATAACTGCCTGTGTGTATGTTGGGTGTATTATGAGTTTCACGTGGCCCTAAATTCCTCGCGTTGACTTCTTCACTTCCTGCCAGCCTTGGCGCTGTCATAGCAACCACATCCCCAAACAAATGGCCTCGACACCTATGCACTGGAAAGTCAGTTTGGTGAGAGCAAATACAATGAAGACTAACTTGTGACAGTCAGTAGCCTTTCTACCTCAGCATTCAGGTTTAATCAATACATGAAGATGAACAACTGAGTAGGGTCACTAACTTGTTGCTGAAAGATTCTTACGGTAAGTAGGCTAGATTACGAGGAAAAGCTGACGGTATAATATCCTCCTTAACGTAAAAACATATCGATAACTATGCTTTTGAATGTTTTACGTTATTAACGCCACAAATTACATTAGACTGACTTGGAATAATTTCTGGAAGTCAAATGAGGCCTGATGTTCGCTTTTGTGGTATAATCTAGTCCTCTCTGTCAATTGTACCGGTACAATGTTTCAACCTCAAAGTTCTTTGCCTGCAACATAGCATAGCGCACATACAGGCACTCGACAATTCTCTTCTGATGTCAAGTTTATAGTGGAGGCCGCTTTCTTGAAGTCTCATATTCTAGCTTGTCATTTTTGTCATTAGAGACCTTCCATGAGATTTTTGCCTTTCACCTTCTTGTTATATCTTCATATTATCTTTGTCATATTGTGGTGATCTTTTATGGTGAATGACATGGTTCAGGACGTTATAGAGGGAAAAGTAAATCATTCAAGACTTTTACATTACCATACTTGATACATTTGGATTCACCAAATATAGGCTGTGATGTGCAAAAGATCATTCCTGATAGAGGAATTATGCTGGAGGGAAATGGGTCTGTATTAAGCTGTCTTGCAGGCCAGGGTCAAGCTAATACAAACCTCTGGGGCATTATGATGAAGTTTTCTCTCTTGGCAATCAATTGATCTTCTCTCATCACAACCTGTCTTTACACACAGAGACTGTCGCTACCAAAGATTCTAGAGCGCCACTGTGTATTTCACCTTTGACCTCCTCAGTCTTGTTTTTGGAATGCTGTCTTTCTGAGGGAGAATGAGAGGAGTTAATGGTTTTAACATCAATCATCTGAAGTACCTTTGGGTAGCATTGTCAGACTTCTGCTGGTCGTAGCCCAAATTTCCTTCAGTGCATTACTAAGTTAATTTCAAATGCAGTTCACATACTGTATGTTGGGTTTTGTAAATTCATTTTAAACACAGTAGTGTTTTACTGTTTCATAGACTTTAGAATATTTTTGGAGTGAACAGGCGTAGCATTTTAAACATTTAATTGGTAGATGTTTTTTTTTTTTTGGTTTGAATTCCACTGTCCCTGACCTGCTCCTTTTCTATATAATTTTACAGACTTCTGTCACCATTATCCCATGACTGCTTTGGCAGAGAGATTTTCTCCTTTTTGCATTTTGGTGTGACGAGCAACCATGGTCCGCCTGACCGTAGATCTGATTGCCAAATACAGCAATCGGTCTAAGAATAAAAGACACAACTCCCTTTCCCAGTACCTCAAGAAAGTGACTCATTTAAACTTCTCAAACAAGAACATAGAAGAAATTGTGAGTACCATTTTCATTGTGTTCTACAAATAACTTGACATATTGTCATTGTCTTTTGCGTCCATATAAATACATGTTAAAGACATGGAATGTGTAAGAGCAGAATTTCCAGTAGAAATTCACATCTTGCTCCTCTACTATTACCTGTTTTTTACAGGATGACCTGTCTATGTGTCGAAATCTCACAGTCCTGTACCTGTATGATAACCAGATTACACACATCTCTAATCTTACCCACGCCTCCAACCTCACCCATTTGTACATGCAGAACAACAACATCATGCACATCAACAGCCTCTCTGGTTTGAGCAAACTAACCAAACTGTGAGTTTGTGCCCTCCCACGACATACACAGTTACATGCACATATTCAACAAGCTTGGGGGGGGGGGGGCTTAGAAACAGGAGTCTTTGAAATAGTATCAGTGTACCCTGCAAGGCTAGCGCTAATGGTATGCTTGTGCTGGTGATATGAAGTAACAGAAACAACAGTAGTGTGTTACCTGATCTGGAGGGGGACAGCCAGAGGTCTGTGCTATGTGTGTGTGTGTGTGTGTGCGCGCGTGTGTGCGGCTGTGACAAAGCTGTGGCGGTTATCTGTTATGTCAGGTATCTTGGGGGAAACAGCATCATGGTTTTGGAGGGTCTGGAGGCCCTTAATGAATTGAAGGAGCTGCACATTGAGGGCCAGAGGCTACCAAAGGGAGAGAAACTGCTCTTTGACCCCATGACCATGCACTCACTTGGAGTAAGAAACCTCAATTTACAGTCAGACTTCCCTCATTTCTATTTAGAGAACGTGTGCCCCAACGTCACAGTTAGGCTTTACACAGACATTACAGAAACATCTTATAAAATTATTGAACTCCTCAGCCCTGCTTTATACTTGCAATGAATAATTCTGTGTGATTGATTAGACATTAGTACTGGTATGGTATATAAGATATACTTAGGCTATATCTGTGGATTACCTTGGATTGGTCTGTGTACTATTAACCTCCCTTCAGAGTGGAGACTGACTAGAGAAAAAAGTTAAAAAAAAGAAAAAAAATTACCAGAGCAGGTCAGTGTCATTGCCCAAAAAGTATGTCCTGGTGAAAGTGAGATGAAAAGTATCTTTTTTCACTTGTAAGGTGGTGGTCCAAAAAATCAGATATATAATGTGTTTGGCTCTCTGAATCCTTTTCAGTGATCTAAAAGCTCCCTATGTTTTCCCTTCTTCTGACATATCACCAAGGACTATTTACTCCTCTGGCTGTGAGTCAACAGAGTGCAAATCTGCAAACTTTGTTTATTTTGATAATTAATGAAATTACAGCACACCTTTTGGAACTGCAGCTCTCCATGTAAAACCAAATAGAACAGCATAGACCAAAAAGCAAACAGACAAGCTTTCTTTTCAAAATGAGTTTTATAAGCATTTCTAGACATACAGATAGATACATACAGATGTAGATAGATAGATAGATAGATAATTAAACAGGCCTATGTTTAATACACAATAAAGATATTCACTGTCTTATTGAGGATAACTACTCATGTGTTTTATCTTCAGGCCTCATTGTCTGTCCTCAATATCAGCAAGAACAACATTGATGACATCAGAGACCTGGTTCCTCTGGAAAAGCTTACCCATCTGTATGCATCAGACAACAACTTGAGCGACATAGAGGTGAGTGGAAAAGTTACTGCACTTCCGTGCAAAAGATAGACACTCATTCTTAACATTGTCAGACAAGAGCTACTCTATGAGAAAAGCTAACTCACAGAACT
>JASCQY010000057.1:3572797-3586804 GCA_030264315.1 Sardinella tawilis | reverse complement strand
CTCTTGACAGTTATCCCTGCTGCAGGTAATTGCAATTCGTGTGTCATGGGCAGCTTTCATGTTTAGTGGATATCTCCTGTAATTTATACAACCCCGCGACCGCTTATTGATTGGGTGAGGACAGCACCGGCAGGATCAATCCATCCTTTGGTACAATTCGGGCCCCAGAATCCAGTGGAGGCATTATAGATTTTTAAAATAGATTATGACAGGCGGGGAGCCCGAGTGACAAATGGGTATCTGCAGAGGCCGTTAGCGGCGCGTGGCCAGACTGCAAGGGCTTGGGTTGGGGTGGGGAGACGGCGGGGAGTTGTGAAGGAGGGGGGGGGGGGGATCAAAGCACTGGTCAAATACAGGTTCATAACTGGCCATCATTAGTCCACCGTTGGGGCCAGCAGAGGACTCAGCCCAAGCTTGCTCTCAGTGCTCACACACACGGGAGGGCAATTTGGCACTGCTGGGGCAGTTCCCAGCCAGGCTTCTGTGAGTGACGGGCCTGACACGATCATTTATCAAACGCCTGAGAGCGCCGCAGTCCGCTCTGGGGTAACCCTGCGAGAAGCTGATTGCGGGGCGGTCTGAAAAGTGGAAGCACTTTAAGTTGAGACAGGAAGGCAATGAACAATCAGAGCGTGTCCAGAGAGTATTCATATTTCCAGCCCTGGATTAATGTGTCTTTAGATAAACATACACTGTGGGGCAACATGCTGGAGGACTGCTGCCCCGGGGAACTTGTTAGTTAAGCCATTTCTAGTGACACTATTTATTAGAACAAGCTGATGTCCTGTTTATGCATGTACTTCCCCCTGTATTGCTTCCATTTTGTTAAAGACGCTTTTTGCCTCTGTTTGGACATTTGAGGAATTATGCTTTTAATTTGCCAATGGCATGTGTTGGGGACTTTGTAAAAATATTTTTGTAAGATTTTACTCTCCGTTTAATCACTAAATGCACGTTTTGCATGATTTATTTTCTGTTTGTTACTGTCTCCAAATTCACAATACTTGGTAAAGTATATACAGTATAATTAAATTACAGTTACTGTATGATCAACAGGCAGACGGGCAGGCAGACAGATAAGATAAATAAATAGATACGTATATAGATTGATCGATTGTTTTTTTTGTAATTATCAGCGTCTTTATTTTGTTTGTTTAGGACTTAGAGATTGTGTGCAGCCAGTTGCCTAAGTTACTTCGGATGGATCTGAATGGAAACCCTGTATGCCAGCAACCTAAATACAGAGACAGACTTATAACTGTGTGTCAAACAATGGGTAAGAAAGTACTCGTTCAGTACATGTTAGAATGTAAATAACTAACGCTGCTGTTATATTTGTGGAAATATGTTACCCTCATAATGAAACCTTCATAATATTTTAAAGGTCTACTATAAAGACAATATTTTAAAACTTTTTTGCATTTAGACATCAATGTTTCTACTTAAATCATAGATAATGTTGATAGATTATCTTATTGAAGGGGGGGGGCTTGGCTAATCTGACATGATAATGATCCAAAGTTATTTTGCTTTAG
Source organism: Sardinella tawilis (assembly GCA_030264315.1). Lineage (NCBI taxonomy): Eukaryota > Metazoa > Chordata > Actinopteri > Clupeiformes > Clupeidae > Sardinella > Sardinella tawilis. The sequence goes on along the minus strand of JASCQY010000057.1, from coordinate 3,585,269 downwards.
AGGACCTTGACGGTAAAGAAATCAATGAGCTGTCCAGGCAGTTCCTAATTAAGTGGAAAGCCTCCAAAGAAGCCAAGAAGAAGCTGAAGGATGAGAGAATCATGACAGGACAGATCACTTACCCCTTTGATGGTGAGAGCAGAGGAACAAGCCACAGCAGCAGATTCAGAGGGTGTCTGATAGGCACAATCTTGATTTTTTTTTTCAGTTTTGCAAACACAGCTCAATATAGGGTATCTGTGCCATTGGCAGATATGTACATGCACAATAACATCACAGTGAATGCCTTCATACGATTTAAAGATTTGATGTCTGTCACTGTGTTGTTTTCAACAAAGAAATGTCGTTTCATGTCTGTTGTATTGAAAACACATGCAACCTTGTACGTGCATGTAATTGCAACGAGAGTTCTATAGGAACGACTCTTGGTGTACCTGTGTTGTGAGACCATGTTTCTTTTACAGTCGCCATTCACGGGTTCCCTGAATGTTCTCACATCGTACCCTACGGCAGCTTCAAGGGCAAAAAAAGGACGAAGGACGGTGTCAAACCCATCTGTAAGAGCCGGACGGATGGCGCCACAAATGAATGCCGCAAATTAAGGTGCAGTAGAAAGATGCATTATATAATAATTAATTGACATAAACTGACTGACTAAAAATGTACCCTACAGATTTAAAATATTTTTTTACCTATTGTTTCAGAAATAACTGTTCTCTTGTCTTTTTATACCCCTGATGAATGGTCTGCTGTTTGTGAAATATTCCAACTAGTCTTTTTTTTTTTTTCTTCCTTCCTGTACAAATAAACATCTTTCTTACAAGCGGGGGGCATAGGTCAAACATGAGCTCATTATGTGTAGGATAAGCACAGCACAGCCTTTTTGATTTCTGAGCTTACTTTACAAACACTTTTTCTCTCTAATCTGATAAGTATAGTGTTAAATACTGCAGCACAGTAGGCTACATGTACAGTGTATACTGTGTGCTAGTGAGCAGGAAAGAGAACAGTGACTGGAGTGGAGATATGTGTTCATTAAGTATTCTCTCACTCATAACTTCATCATTTAACTGAAATTGGATTTCATTTCTTCATTTAAGGCGTTGATGTTATTAAATCATGACTAAATTTTGTATTGTTTTAATATAAAAAAGCCAAATTAATAATATGACAAAATTCACTAATTACTTGTGTATTGAATCTACTTTATTCTCTACATTTTTTTTTTTTTTTTTTGTCAAGACATTGATGTCTTTGAAAAGTCCAGTAACAAGGGAGGGAGACTGGAGCACACTGATCACACTTGCAGTCTTTTTATTACTGCAAACAAAAGACTTAACGTTTCGACACAGTCCAGTAACAATCAAAAGACATCACATTATGTATGTTACCTAGAACACATCTAATACAATACCATAATGGTACATATGAATAATGCCAAAAATAAGGTTAGATTCACACTTGTTTTGGATTTGGACCCAAAGAAGTAATAATGTGAACACTCTCTGTGAAGACACTTAAAGATTGCCTAATTATTCTTTGCGTGCTTGTGTGTGTGTGTGTGTGTGTGTGTGCGTGTGTGCGCGTGTCCATCTCTCATCACAGGTCACGGAATGTAAGGTTCCCAATAAGTGCTGGGGACATGCTTACCGACTTTCATAAAACTATGAGTCATCTGACTTTGTTGTAAGGGAAGACGCTGCCCCTATTCACTTCCCAAAAACAGACAAATTTTTCATTTTTGTTTTCATACATTGACCTTTAGTATATATATATATATATATATTTATTGCCTGTCTCATTCTGTCATACACATTCTCAGTCCCTCCTCCCCTCACCCCTCTTACGCACGAAGACGCACATATACACACCCATGCAAAGCTCAGCTTGTCACCGCAGGGTCTGGAGAGGATCTCTGGCCTCTGAAGATGGAAGTCCATAGTCCATAGTTTGCCACTGTCACTTTTCTGTCAGAGTGGAACATTTCACATGGATAGAACACACTGCGCTCTGTGGACTGCTCTGCCATCCAACATAAGTCCTGTTTCAGCTCCTCTGCCATATTTTAAATGAGACTATTACAGTTACTTTTTTCTATTTTATTGTCAAACTAAATTAAAATGGCTTTGTCTTTGAATAAAATATTGTTGAATTACATTTTTTATTCCTCAGTGATTATTGGTGTACTAAAATTATTGTGAAAATATTTTGCTTGACTCTTGCACCTTCAATAAATAGTGGCTCTATCTGAAAACATTAAGATGGGAATGTAAAAGAAACGGTGTCAAAGCTTTTACAAAGCCAGTCCATAATATATTTAAAAGCACACAGAATTCAACAATGGACTTTAAATCAGCCTAATTATATAATGTATGTTTTGCTCAAATTGTTTTTTAAATTAACTTGAGTGAAATATATTTTTAAGACATTTATGGCTCCAGACTTCGTATGGTAACATGTTCATATTGCTAATAACCGCACATAAATAGTTTTGACAGCTTTTAATGACTTTTCGAACATCTAGCGTAAGGTCAAAACATAAGAAATTCCAGCTGACTTTACTACATTTTTCTCCAAGTATCCATTCGTATGTTAACGTATCCTCTTTTGCAAATCTCTTTCTGATATCAAAAAAAAAATAGCTGAATCGAAGAAACATGCGTTGGTCATTGTGTTACTGGTGCGTGGCTTAATTTTGTAGCCATACCTTTGAGTGCGCCCTCAAAACCACACAAGAGTGTAACCTCTGAAAGATGGGGAGTAATTAAGCAGAGAAGCTTACTTAACCTTTTTGCTTTACCTCATAATTAGTGGCCTGGAGCGATACTGTTACTTCATCCTTACAAAAACAATGTTTATTAAGAACAGTCTGAGATATACACGTTATGAATAATTCCATTCATTAATTTACCGACATCTCCGTTTGCGGACCTTGGAAATCAGGGTGATTAATTTACTAGTCTCTCAAGAATTTCCTCGAGCTTGCCTGTTGATTGCAATGTTTGGGCCTTATTTATTAGCTGTGTCCCAGAAAATGAAACTGTGTATGCTTTCTGCAACTACAAACACTATGGAAATATCCTCTTACTAGTGAGAATTGTTAAACCAATCTGAGGTCAACACCTAGATGCCATTTTGTAAGATGCAGATGAAGGATGGGAGCACCAGTAAAAACATCAGTTATTTCGATTAAATATTAAAAAGGAACTCCCTCTCTCAAAGCCTGTGTTTTTATATGCTATTAGCGCGCGCTATTTATCTCTAGATTGAGGTCTTGTGAGAAATATGAGATGGTCCCCTAACAGCAGGAAAAAATGCTGCCTCTGGCGTTGAAAATAGGTCCTTGCTCTCCGATAGAAATAAGTTGCGAAAGTGAAAAGAGCAAGGAGCCTCGGAGGCTGCCAGGGAGTTTTAAGGGGTTCTTGATTAATTGCACCGGAGTGAAAGACTTGTCAGCTCTTTGTGTTACCAATAAATTAAAGGCTCCTGAGACTTCTGCAGTCATTCAGGTAAGAGCGCTACGTGCGCAGGGGCATCAGCGCACCTTCTCCACTAACCTCGCCCGGTTTATATAGATTTTTGTGGACTTGAAACGGGACTACTTTGCTTTTCCATCTCTTGAGCGGCGCAGCCAGAACAGCCACGTATGAGAACTGAGATAACTACGTTGATGTATGCCGTGCGTTTACATCATTGCATAGGAGAAAAGGTGAGCTGGACATTTTTCAAACTTAATGTTCTTAGAAACTTTACAATGAAAAGGCATAATTTATCCTTCATTTAATTCATTCTTCTAGGCTTCCAAATTTAGCATGGCTTGGTAGGGTCTTTTGCATGTCTCCAAATCGCCAAACAATTATTTTTAAACTAATACAATAAAATGCACATTTTACCTATAATTAAAACAATCACTCTGAATAATAAAGCTGAAGTATTTCTGTTAGGTGCAAGTAACATATTTTGTTCTTTGCCTGACTGCAGACGCATGTTCATCAGTCTCTGCAAAGTTGAATATAATGCAGTTTTGAGGATTTCTTCACTTTGACAGTGTTTATCGAACTCATCAAACAAGACATGTGTTGCCATTCAGGTTTAGAAGTGGTCCCTATGGTTGGAAGACAGACGATCCGCATGGATGGTGGAAATGGTCCTCTGACAGTTATGGATGAGAGTCCCGCGTCAAGCCCCAACTCTAGCCCCAGCCCCGACATGCTATCGACTGAAAGCCGGCGCACTGAGGCCCTGTCTCGCTCCAGGGTGGTCCCGGGCAGTAGTCTTGGGGGCAGAGGACGTCCGGCTGCAGCCAACGCTGCCCGGGAGAGGAATCGGGTGCAAACACTCAGACATGCATTCTTGGAACTACAGAGAACTTTGCCGTCTGTGCCACCGGACACGAAACTGTCCAAGCTCGACGTTTTGATCTTAGCCACTACGTACATTGCCCATTTGACACGAACCCTGCAGGAGGAAGGAGTGGAAGAGGGGGAGAGTACAAGACAAACGGAAGCATTACAGTCACTCAAAGGTGATGGATACCTACACCCTGTAAAGGTAGGCGCCAGAGAAATACTTCGAATTTATCAGAACATCATAGCGGTTAAAATAAATAATAAAAAAACAACTTTTAATTTTTTTTTTTTTAAATACCATCGACGTTGGGCTTCAGAATCGCATAAGGCCTAACTGTGCAGTTCACATTGATGGTAGTCAAATGATACTGTGATTCTATTATTTGTGTTATGAACTATTTCTTGTATTTTACAGAAATGGCCCATGCGATCACGCTTGTATGTGGGTGCTACAGGCCAGTTCCTTGGAAATAACCAAGCTGAAAATCAAGGCGCATCATCGTCTTCCTCTCAAAATAATTAACTTGCATGTCACTCTATTTCAAGACAGCAGATGAAGGTTTGGACTCTAGACCTGTTTTTGTTGGCATTTAATGACATTTGACTTTTTATATGTATTTTACTGAATGTTTCATTCCAACCTTACAAATTTGTTTGGGCTTTGGATCTTCACATGTAGGCCTACACCAATCCCACATTGTGATGATGGGGAAAGCAGTTCCCTGTGCACATTAATATATTAAATACAGTATACTGTATATACGATGAAGTTTTAAATTGCCATGTGTTTTGAGTTTTTTTTTTTTTTTTTTTTTGCCAGACTGGGTTCACCGTTGAGTTCTGCAATTCTGTACATGCTTTACCCGGTCCTCTCAGAAATTCCGTGTGTTGGGATAATGAGCTTGTCATGCTTGACTTGTAGGCTATGCACTTTCAGTTGAAACATTTGCACTAAATGCATGTGTGAATAACTTAACATTCGTCATGTGAAGTGGAATGTCAGAGGCGTTCAATAGAGGTAGGCCTAGACGCCTCTTCCTCTTTCAGTCTTTTTTTTCCACGACAGCATTTGCAAAATGTTTTCGTGGATTTTGAACTTTGGTGAGATGAAGATAAACCAACAAACATCATGTCCTTATATATTTAAATCTGACAGAACACAAAGTTGTGTGTCATTTCCAGACGTAGCTATACGTGATTTCACATGTTCATGTTTTTTTTTCGCCTCCTGTCAAAATCTGAGTGAATTATATTGATAAATAAAATGTAAATATGGATGTAAATGTAATAACGTTCCATTTGTGCTTGATTACATTACACAAGTATTGTGTTCACGTGTGAGTTTGTTAGGCTGTTTTATTTGACGGTCAGGAATAGGCCTGGAAAAAGTGCCATTTCAGAAAGCTCAAAGCAGCAGCTTAAAGGCTTGACTTAGGTCTCCATAGAAGCTGAAAGAATATGAAGCAAAAAAAAAGGTAGCCTATCACTAAAACCATGGATAAAAATATATCAATGCATTTGTCCCTGCCACTGCTAGTAGGCCTAAAGACTAAAGATTCAGTGATGTCATGCTGTAAGCCATAGGACCATCTGCTTGTTGGGGACAGGGGTGCCACCAGGGGGGGAAGGATAATTCTAAGGGCCCCCAAGCACTGACAGGGGCCCCAAGAGAACAATGTTTGGGGGACCCACATTGGCTTTTTTTTTCATAGGACCAACACTTCTAGTGGAGCCCCTGGTTGGGGAAAAAAGACATAGGCCTACAGATCTAATAAATCAGGTTCCTGATTGCCTATTTATTACCTAAATGAAATTACCCACAAATAGGCCTATCTATAGGCTAGCACACCTTCAATTGTATTCCTATAAAGCAATTGAATAAAAAATATTCCCTCAAGGATTTAGAAACGGGTCATAATAGCCCAGCCCACGATACAGGCCCGTGGTGGGCAAACTAAGGCCTGTGGGCAAAATGCGCCCCTCTGCTCTGTTTTAGGTACCCCGCCATGAAGTCAAAAAATAAAATTGAATGTGGCCTGTTGTTACATGAATCTAATATTAGGTCCTACATATCTATCGCACGGCATAGAATCATCAGACAGAGTAGCATTAGACAGCTTGCGAGTTTTCAGATAGAAAACACAGTCGCTTTTTCAATAGAAACTGGTTAAAAAATTGTGCTCTTCGTTTTTCATTGGCCCTTGGCAGCTTAGATTTTTCAGTATGTGGCCCGCAAACAGAAAAGCCCCAATATAGGCCCAAACATTGTATTTCATTCATTTAAGAAAAAGAAAGAAAAGCCAAATATTTAGGTTTAACTTATGGCAGCTTCTATATTTTGTTCAGGGTTTATTATTATTAGTAGTAATAGTAGTAGTCTAGTAGTAGTAGGCTTGTATTAATATTAATATTATTAGGCCTATTATTATTATTTGTTTTGAACAGTATATGTTTGGGCTGCTGTACTAATTAACTTATCGTGGTGTGATCATTGCTTTAGGTTCTAGCCTAAAATGTATCAAGTTGTTTCACACTGATGCGTCAATGTTTCTTTTATAAGCCGCGCATGCGCCCTTCACTCAACCTCTTCTCAATGGAAGCATGCTGAGGAAGCAGGCAGGCAAGCATGGATCATCGTGCAACTGTTGCAGATTGCATAGTTTTGTGTTCATTCTGGCAAGTAATTTGTGTCTTTCAAATCAGCTTTTCTTAATTTAGTAGTTAATGTCTTACAATGCAGTGAGTTAGATGATCTAATGTATTCTGTTTCAGTTAACGTCTAGCATTCTGTCCACCCAAGGTTGGATATTAAACTACCTTAGCCTTATGCTTTTCACGTCAGTTTAACTGTCGATTTGATTAACGTTAGCTAACTGCGCGAATTGCATGGCAAATAAAATTAGTACGGTAATTAACTGTTTGGGGGAAACATGTTAACTTTCCGAATAACATTAACGTTAGCATTATGCTAATGGACAACACCAGTGAAGTGCTTGTAAAAGGGGTTTCTGAAACTTCGTTCTCTGTAGTCAACAATTGTCTGAATGACGGGTAACGTTGTGTAACGTTAACGTTTATGTGGCATATCTCCGTTGGGATGGAAGGCTTTGCTTTGATCGATGTACGTACTTAATTGTTCCACCAGGCAGATCTCGGCCACGTGTCAGATAGGTAGTCACATGGCACTAGCATAGCGATCCTTGATGTTCTTCCATACAATGTTAATCGGTTTGGGCTAAGAGATGACGGATTAGCCTATGTGAAAGCAGTATGATTTACTTGATACTGGCTGGAAAGACATCTAAAGCATTTCAGTGTCAATGTGGGTGGACCACGTTGTCCAGAACTTGGCTGACTACTTTTGTTGTGGAAATATGCGCGAAGCCACTTGGTTGTGATTACCACTTCATTATGAGCAATCAAACCAAAATTATGACATGCTCAACTAAAGGTTTAAATGTCCCAACTGGACCAGCCATTAATCATACTGGCAGCTCAGTATCCTTCTTCCAAGGATAAATTGGCCCTTTGCCATTTAGGCTGACATTGTTAGGAGTGTCCCTCACACTGGCCAGGCCTTAGAAGTCCCTTGTGTGTGTCCACACCGCTGAGGGACTACACCCGCCTAACATGTTTCGCCATAAGAAGCTCTACTTTGGTACCTTCTGAAGGGCAGCAGTCTTGGTAAAGGTCCTGACCTTGAGTTGCCTCAGCCCCACCGAGGCCATTGTGATGGCCTGAGCAGAGGGCTGATCCCAGGCTGCAGAACATGAGACCTTTGACCTTCAGTGCATTTGTCATGGGTGTCCAATCAAGCCAAAGACCTATTGGCTGTTTCTTCAGTGTTGCTTATCTAGAGGTGGTGAAAAGTCAATACTTTCAACACGAGACAAGACTAATGAATTTGTTTGGCATATTTTGTTGAGTCAATTGGGTGGAACAAGGAAAAACTTCTGGCTAACTATGACATGATGATCTTGCTGAGGAAATGGGAATAAATTGTGGTTTACCTACATTTAGTCCAGCTGCAATTTTATATTAGCTTCACAGAAAAAATGTTTGCCATGTCTTCGATCTTTATATTTATATCAATATATTCCCTCTGCCTCTACAGGAAAATTCACACAAAAGCTGATGCACCCTACTTAAAGTGAGTAAACAGTTGTGAGATTTATAAATATTTGTTGTGTTGGAGTGATGGCTGATGCTTGTGGCAATATTCAAATCAATTTATTACCTAGGCCAGTTGTGTTGGAGGTATATGGTGTCAAATTGTTGAAAGATGCCTTTGTTTATTTGTTCATTTTGTGAAATACGTAACTGAATCTGTGCTGTGTCAGCTATGATGATTTTCACACTTTTGCCGTTTACCCATCTGACCATATCTGGGGTGGTGATGCGTGACTACCTGAGATGCTGTTTCAGTGTAACCAAACTATGTTGCAAGCAACATGTTTACATTTTTTCACTAAAGCATTCACACCTACAGTATGGTGCAAGTATGGAAGTAATTAAGTAATTTTCAATAATTTGGTGTTTTGCATTTTACAGACATAAGGATCGGGGAAATGGATGATCTTCTAAACCCGTTTTATGAAAATGGTGTCAAGTGGTATGTATAGTAAGTCTATATAGTGAAATTACATGAACTCTAGTAAAGATTTTTTTTGTTTGCATTTATTTGTTTTTATTATTTTTCCCATTTACTCATTTCATCACTACAGTAAGTGGGGTGGTGGCATAATGAACTGGGTTTGAGCTGTTTGTCTGGATTACAGATGGTATTGGCCATGTTTTTTATAGTACCTAAGACTAGTAGAAAGAAATTTATAACAAACTATGATTTAAAATAACCTGATTATTTCTGAGTTTATATGCAAGAGTGAAAGCCATGGGATGATGCAGTGTTAAGAGACCATACAATACTGTTCTCAGATTTTGGAAGAGTTAAAATGTTTTTGTTACTATATTACAGATGATGCAGAAAATGGGAGATTATTCTTCCCAACGCCTGAGATTACAGATGATGGTAATTGGATTTGAACCATAAATTTAATCTAGTGTCATCAATGTCTTGAGCAGTTTCTACAATGATGATTTCCACATTTTCGCCGTTTACCCATCTGACTGAAAACCAGGGTGGTGACACTGTGATGAACTGAGCTTTGTGCATTGTACTTTGTCATTTTCACTGATGTGTATCAAGCTCTTCGATCACTTAAAAGTCTTTGTTCTTGGTTTCTAGATGACTTCGACCATATCAGTCTCCATCAGTGACGGCAAACTGTGGCAGAAGGTAACTTATAATAGAGGATGTGAATGAACTCCTTCGCATTCATACACACATCTCTGACTCATAAATAACCCAAGTATGCATAATAGATAAGTAATGTTAAGTGCTTGATTAGAGTGATGACACTGTGATGAATTGATCTTGTGCTGCTGTGGTTTAGATAAATGGCAATAAAGTGCCTTATCTTTTTCCCCTCTTCCCCACTGGTACAGATGACCCTGAACAGGATCAGTGTCTTCTCTGCGACTTCAGTTGCAGGACACACAGAAGGTGATTTGACCTAATTGCATTACTCATTTATGCATGGCTAATGTAATATAAGTGCATGATATTTAAAGCTATGTAGCAAGCAAGGGCAGCTGCATCAACAATATGTAAAAATATGATGATTGTCACATTTTCGCCGTTTACCCATCTGACCAAAACTGGGGTGGTGACACTGTGATTAACTGATCTTGAGCAATGCTAGTGATGTTTTTGCTGATGACTGAAAGCAACCTGCCGTGTAAAATATTTATTGTTTTTATTACAGGCCACTTCCAGCAGGAGGATCTACATCAATGACTGCTGAACAGAGAAGGTGATTCTAAGCAGTATTAAACATCTATATTATGAGCTGGCCAAGCTGTATTTAAGGAGAACGTTGTTGTGGCCACATCTATATCCCATAATTTGAATGTTGAGCTGTGTTGTCAGTGCTGTTTTTAATATGATGATTTCACATTTTTGCCGTTTACCCATCTGACCATAAACTAGGGTGGTGACACTGTGATGAACTGAAGCACTATGCTACTGTTTGCAAAAGTAATTCACTTCAGGATAGGAAAGATGTGACTGCTAAAAATATTATTTTCGGGGTTACAGATTCCAAGGACTGGCTTCTTAAAGGAATTTCTTCTGTGAGACTGCGGAAGGTAATTAAAAAAATATTGACTTTCTTAATTGACTGACTTACTTACTTCATGTGAATGATGATTTACACATTTTCGCCGTTTACCCATCAGACTAAATACTAGGGTGGTGATACTGTGAGAAACTGAACTGACAAATATTTATGGTTGCACATATTGTCTAATTTGGATGTGATTTATTAATGAAAAATCTTCCCTTTTTTTCCCTTCAAGACTGAAAGATGGGAAAGTCTCTGACTTGTACCTACAGATGGTGACAACATTGATGGTAGGTTTTTTTTTATTTTTCCATGATCTAACTAGTGCTCAGATTATATATCTGCTGCTTCACTTGTCTGTGTACAGATCCGATGGTCATTTATGTGAGGTGTAATTTTAAAGCAGCTTCCTGCTGATTATACCTGTATTTACTTTCACAGGTGGGTAGTGAGATGAAGACTATCCTCCTACAGTCCAATTGCTTTGACCAAACAACCACATTAAGGTAATTTGAAAATATTGAATAAAGGCATTTCCCTGCTTAACTGCACACTGTGAATATTACTCGTACTATGGTAGTCCTTGCATATGATGATTATCACTCTTTCGCCGTTTACCCATCAGACCAATAGGGTGGTGATATTGTGACCAACTGAATTGGCTACACAAATCAAGAATCATATTTAAATGGTTGTGAGATTAGATTACTGATGCATTCTTTTATACCCTCTACTTACAGGTTGCTTTGAGGTTTGAGGGGATTTAATCCTATGATGGAAGATCATTTAGGAAATGTGACTTGCTGTCTCCATTTTTTTTTGCTGTATTGGAAACATAGATTTTTTTTCTAGTAAGCAGAACTACAGTATCTTTAACTGCCTTCACACTTTTCATTTCATAACATTTTTGGATGAACTCTTGCATACGTGTTGAATGCCTGTTTTGAGTCTTACTTTAAAAGAATAAACATTTGTTTTTTCTACATATGGTTGGTTTACGTTACTGGATATTGTGTAGTGATGACTAAAATTACAATTATTTTTATGTTTTTCTGACAAGCACTGTGTGTTGTCATTAGGTCTACACCCGAATCTTAAAATATTAATAAAGTCAACTTGACAATTTTATTGTTATATTGGCTGACGAGTGAAAGGAATATATTACAGTAGCTTGTATAATACATTAAATGTATGTGTATTACAAATATAATAAATAAGATCTTAAAATTGATAAATTACATTCTTGGCAGTAAAAATATTACACCTCTTATGAGTTGGTTCGTTATTACCTTCACCAGGCCATGGCCTCCTTTTCTGGCCTAATAAAATGACCTCCTAAAAGTACATCCTGTGCCCCAGCTATCTTCTCTCCTCTATGGAATGCTGGGCTCACTCCTCAGTGATATAGGTGGCTGCCCCTGGTGCGTAGGCGTACACGAATTGCAGGACCTGCTGGTGCAGCTCCTCCAGGGCAATGTCACGTCTCTGCAGAGCCTCCAGGTCGTGGAGATCACCGAGAAAGACGGCGTCCGGTGGAATAACAAGCGCCGAGACCCCTGCACTCCCACAGCACACAGAGAGAAAGAGAGAGACCCCCTCTGCCACTTAGCTAGTTAGAACACTAACATCAGACGAACGCCTACCAAATAGAATACATTTAACAGAAGTATTTTTTGTAATTATTGTTCTATGGTTCCTTTCACATTTAACACCGTATTATATTAATCATTTTAATCAGAATCTATTTTCTTTTATAAGTAAACAGCTCAAATAAGTTTCTGAACGATGGAGAAAACATGAAGCACAAACTAAAAGTCACAAGTGCTTCTCAACTGACAGTAAATACCCTCACCACTATAGGGCCTGTTCAACCATTATCTCGATACCCAGTTCCTGATTTAAATTCTGATTAACTTCTGATTCTGATAAACTTAAAGGTGC
>JASCQY010000057.1:3561677-3572697 GCA_030264315.1 Sardinella tawilis | reverse complement strand
CTTGGGGCTTAAATAGGTATTGCCAGACTCAGAGAAGGACTGGATGAACAGGAGAAAGGTATGGCTCAATGAATTAAAATGAACATATTTCCACAAATGGTGGAGTGTTGCTTTAAGGCTGGGGGGGGGGGCATCTTTGTCACATCTTCATAATATTAACATTTATTTGTAACTACAACTGCACAGATACTTCACAAACTGTATAGCCTTCATTTTGTTACGAGAATCCATGCTAAACATTTAATTTAACCCTGCCTTATTTTATATGTAGCAGTGATACATAATCTGAACACACATTTACAGGATTTGATCGGGTAAGGTGGAAAACAAGTTAATGTATTGTTGAAAGCTCATAAGAAGAGATTGACATAGATCCCTATTTTCTACACAGAAATTTCGATTTGTAGATCAATTGTGAGTGACACCACAGATAATAGTCCACATGACCAACAAACACACACCCACAGGCACATTCAAACATCTTGAGGTGTTTAAGGTTAATATCTTTTTGTTTGTTTGTTTTGTTTTGTCTCCATGTCAACACCCAGCAACAGCCAGCCAGCAGCCAGCCAGCAGGCAACACCTGTGCAGCCCATGTGTGAGGTTCACGAAGACGAGAAGATCAACATCTACTGCGTGACATGTAGTACCCCCACCTGCTCCATGTGCAAGGTGTTCGGGGCACACAAGGACTGTGAGGTGGCCCCTCTCACTAGCATCTACCAAAACCAGAAGGTACGCTGACTCGAGTATGTTTCGCCATTGGAAGGTCATACAGTTCCTGTTTTGGAGTCTACATGCCACTCAGATAAATTGGACAAATGCCAGAGAGCAATAAACCTTCTGATGTTTCATTAGCCATCATTAGAGTTGTTTCTCAAGCTGTGTCTGAAGATAATTGTCTATCTAATGGATTTGTTAATGTATGCTTTCATTTTGATGTGGTGTGTGTGTGCGTGTTTGTGTGTGTGTGTGTGTGTGTGTGTGTTTCTATGTGTGTCCATGCTTGTTTGTTGTTTATCCAACACACACACACACACACACACACACACACATACACACACACACACACACACACACACATGCTCTCCCCCCAGACTGAGCTGACAGACAGGATAGCCATGATGGTGAGCAACAATGAGAGGATCCAGGGTACCATTAGTCAGCTGGAGGAGACCTGCAGGATCATAGAGGTGAGCTGTCCCAACAGGAAGTACTCCCTCTCTCCCTCCTCTCTCTATCCCACCATTTTGCCACTTCTCTCTTTTTCCTCTCTCCTCTCTCTCCCTTTTTCTCTTTCTCTCTCATTTCTTCTTCACTTCCCTCTCTCCCTCTCTCTTGCATTCTCATCTTTCTTCTCTCTCTGACTCCCTTCCCCCTCCCATCCTCCTCCCACTTCGCCCTCAGGTCTCGCTCACTCTGTCTCTTCCTCTTCTGTCCACACTTCCTCCCTGTCTCTCTCTCTCTCTCTCCCCCTCTCTCTGTCTACCTCCCTCTCATCCAGTCCCCCTCCACTTCCTCACACACAAAAGGGGACCAATCAGGGTTATTGATGGACAGGGCAGGCCGACAGCTTATCCGCTGGAGGTGATGTCCGTGAGCCACTACGGTATCACAAGACTTTGGAGCGTTTCCAAGCCCCTTGGCCACCATCCGCCGAGAGCCAGTGACTGACATTCACACAGTGTTTTGGAGTGCGCATATGGCCACTGCGGATGACAAAGTGGAACTTCTTGCAAGGTTGACTGCAAGGGAAAAAGAGAGGGGTGGAGACAGCGAGTCAGTTAAGAAGAAAAGAGAATATATCCGCACACCATACGGCTCCCAATCATTTTAATAATAAATTCCCAAAAATATAAAATTATTTATTTAGCTCACAACATTTCGACCGAACACTGGTCTTCATCAGGTGTTCTGTGTGCGGATATATTCTCTTTTCTTCTTTATTATACGTTCCTTTATATCCAGCACCCGTGTGCACGCACTCTATGCTTTTTTACTGGAGACAGAGAGTCACCAGCCTTTTCCTGAAATATAAGTGTGGTTCTAGTATGGGGTGTGTTATAGACGATCTTTGGGATTTCATTCCATGCTCTGCAACATAACTCATCAGGTACCTCATACTCAGCCATTGAGTTTCTATTGTTATTACATTATTACTACAGTGAAAGGGAGCCTCAAAGTTGCACTATAAGGTCCTTTACAGTACAGTACAGTGTGGGTAAATCTGGAAATCTTTAACCCGCAGGAGAGTGGGCATCTTCAAAGGTTGTCAAGGGATTCAGAAGTCCTGTCCTGAAAGTTAGGTTTTCGTATTGGAGATCATTGTGCCTTGATACAATTACAGATGTTTTGATGTCATGAGGATAGGACAAAAAAACATTTAACTAATTTATATTTGGAAATAGAAAGAAGCATTAAAGGTTTGAAAACCCTCTCATGACTTGCTTGCTCCTACCATGTGTTTGCTACCTTTGTACCTCAGGAGAACGGCAGGAGACAGAAGTCCCAGGTGTGTGAGAAATTTGACCACCTATACGCCATCATGGAGGAGAGGAAGAGGGAGATGACCCTGAAGGTGACGGCCGAGCAGGAGGAGAAACTCAACTACATCCAGGGCCTGAAGCGCAAGTACAACGATCACCTGGAGACCGCCAGTAAGATTGTGGAGACGGGCATTCAGACTATGGAGGAGCCTGAAATGGCTGTGTTCTTGCAGGTGAGCTAGCCTCGGTTTCAGTTTATTTTTGCTCATACCACGAGACTAGAGATTGTTTTATGGCACTTTATAAAGAGAGTAAGAGTTTCACCATCAAACCACTTACAAGATGAAATGATACTTTGGGGAGCTAGCTACATTTTTGCACTTTTTGAACAAAAAAGTCTTGTTTTTTCATGTTCCTCATCTAAGTCATTATGTGAATCTAACATGCCTTCAGTGTGTGTTAAAAAACTGTCTACATTACAACAGACACACATGTACAGACACACCACATTTTACCACACTACGTAAGTCCTTTATTTTACATTAATCAAAATTAAAGGATATTCTTGAGTCATCAGTTATATTATAATGATTTAAAGTAGTTGTATAACATTGTGTAGTCTATCGTGTAATAATAAATCCCCATTGCAGTAATTATTGTGCATTTTTGATTATTTGCAGACAGCACAACCTCTTCTGAAAAAGTAAGTACTTGTTTGAAGGGGATACACCCGGATTGACCACTTTTTCCTGTTGCATTTTCATGATGTTTGCATACATAACTGTTACCGTATGCTCTCCTCTAGGATAAGCGAGGCCTCCAACATATCCCATCTGGAGAAAGTGGAGCGAGGCTATGAGAACATGGATCATTACACCGTCAGCTTTCTAAAAGAGAGAAAAGCACTGCGAGGCATTGACTTCATTGAAGGTAAGGATATTTACAGTTACATTTATTTATTTAACCGATACTTTTATTCACAGCGACATACAAAAAACCTTAGGGGTAACAATAAATGCCACTTTATGACCTCTATTGGACTATCAGATTATCACTGTACAGAGTGCTTTAGTTAAGTTAAAGTGTAATAAAATGAGATAGTTGGTTGAAAGAGATGACGGATGATGCTCTCGAAAAGGTTGCATCTTCAAAGGCTTTAGAGAGGATCAAGAGAGGGTCACCCTTGCTCTTATAGCGCTTTCAAATGAGAACAGACTGGCCACTGCCAGTGCCAGACGATGTTCCTTGGAGAAACGTTCATACTGGACAGTCTTTAGTGGTTTCACTGCACAAGGTTGTAGACTTAGAAGGATTTTACAGTAGTCAATGTAAGACAATCATAATCTGATCTGTACCAATGGCATGAAGTTGATTGCAATTAAAGGCAAAGGCGGCCACACTATGCATATTTTACTTTTATTGCACTCTCAAAGAATCCTATGTAGACACTGAGTGACGCCTGCTCTCATCTACACTATAAAGTTTATTGCAACCATGGTTGAAGCAAGATCGATTTTGATGTTGAGATGTTTTGTGTGTTGTTGTTGTGGCAGACTAGCTGCTTGGTCTAAAAGTGGTTTGTTTTGAGGTAACATTCTTCTCTTCATGTGGAGAGACACCGGGGTTGTCAGAGGGGAATGACAGACAGAGTTGGGTTTCATCTGTGTAGCTGTGATATGAGAAGCCTTGCCAGTATATAATCAGGCCAAGTGACATGGTGTATATAGCAAAGAGTAGGGGCCCAGCCCTTGCCTTGGGGCACCCCTGTGGCAAATCAAATTGACAAGCTGAACGTTTTCCAGTGTGTGTGTGTGTGTGTTTACTTCATACTTTTTCTCTCAATATATCATGATTTTACATTTATTGTCCTTTTAATCACAATCAATGGTATTGAAAATCGACTGAAAGAATTCTCTCTGTCTCTCTCTCTCTGCCTCTCACCTCTCAAACACTCTCATCTTATCTTGTCTGTATAATCTTTTTTACCCTGAACATTAATTATGCGTTTTTTGGGGGGTTGTCTTTAACTTGTTCCTGTTCAGAGGATGATGAAGAGGAGGAGGAGGAGGAGGAGGAGGATGGTACTGGAATTGAGGAGCACCAAGAAATGCGAGGAATGTCAGATTCTATAACCCCACCCCAACCATCCCAGAGTAGCCTAAAGGCCACGTTGTCCTCCTAACCAAAGTCAGGAAGCACACACATACACATACACACACATACACACACACATATACACACACACACACACACACACACACACACACACACACTTACACATATGCATGTTCATACTTAACACACAAGCATACACAAATACACACACTCTTGCTAAACCGACTTTTAAATGTGCCATACAGGCAGCAATTAGTCATATATAGGCCTACTGAATAGCACAAACAATTCTGAGTGTTGTAGATGTAGCTTTCAGACCAATTGATGAGATGGGGTACAATATGGAGAATGGACTGTATTTACCCAGAATATGAGGGAAAACACTTCTGAACTTTTTTTTTCCAGTGTTTCACACCTTTTTTTAAGTTGTCAAAAAGTACATTTCATATATGTTGGTGATATCTTGACACTTTTTACTTTGATATGGAAAATGCCTCCATTGTGGCTGTAACAGATATGTACACACACACGCACATACACACAGACACACACACACACACACTCAGGCACTCACAGCTTGCTCAGGTAAGAGACTAAACCATTAGGAATGGAATTTTTTCAGACCTTTCTCTATCAGTCAGTGTCTACACTGTCTGGCATGGGCAATGGTAGCTTGGCTAACGGACAGAGTCCAGCACTGGCTCACAGACTGATTAAACCTCTCTGTGTTACTCAGCATGCTCGTTTGTCTTTCATTTGACCCGATAGCATTCACATGCGCGCCGCGTGTACCAGCAATTTTAGCAAGTTGTCGTAGTAGACTTCTCTCGTCATGCTCTTAGGTATTGTTGGCATGATGCTTTAATGAGCTTGGCGCTTTGCCTGTCAGAGAGCTATTTTTGGGGCACTGTCGCCTAAAAAAGATCTTTCATGAGCTTTTTTTATACCTCTCCGCATCAATAGCTGTACTTCACTCATATAGAAGAACACTGGCTGCTTGTTTCACATCAAGGCATCAGTGGCGAGTCAGTGTCACTTTTTTTTGTTCGTTTTTTTTTTTTTAATTGATGCACAGCATGGCGAACTTGCTTCTTGCTCAGTAACACACACCTGTGATTTCAGTTCCGACTGATGCTGTTCAACTAATTGTACCTTGTCCAGACTAGAGACTACTGACGGCATTCACCCATGAGTTGTGAGAAGTGTCCAGTCGATCTAACCAAATGTTCCTTTTGCACGTTTGGGTGGTTAAGCTGAAGTAACAAGAGGAAGGGGACTGTTGTATAACGTATATACATTATGGCTCACTGGAGGGAACTTGGTGAAGGAATTGCTCGCACTGAATGAACCTCACGATGCACGAGCATCCACCAAGGAAGAAACACTCCTTTTTCTATTATTATTATTATTGTTGTTGTCGTTAAAAGTTTCATATCACCATGTCTTTTGGATCATGAAGGTTTAGAGATTTTTTTTTATCCAGTTACTGTGCCATGCATGATGTGGTTTGAAACCACATATGATGCCTTTCCACATTCTGGAATTGATCTTGCTGAGTGTATTTTGCCCAGATTAGGTTCAGTTCTGTACCACAGTTATGTGAAATGTCATGATTGATGTGTGGCAATGAATTCTTCTCTGACTTAGCTTCAGAAAAGGGCTTGGAAGTTTCTCTGAAACATTGAGGTCATGTTAGATGCAGCTCTATGATGCGGTGCTTCCAATCACCATTGCACATGGGTCATTGGAAGCACATTGTGCAGTTTTGCTGCACACTGAAATCAGGGCTTCCTGTTACCTTATATAGCAGTACAAACAGCATGTGTTTTCTCTAAAGTAACCCCCAGGTCAAGGATCAGAGTATGCTTTCCAGTCCATGTCTATGGTAGCCACTATTTTGGTTAAGTTTACTAATTAGTCTAAACTCATTAGACTAATAAACTGGATTTCCTAGTCGGGACAACCATATTTCACATTGTAATTGTGGTTATGAGGATATTTAGCTGTTCAGTGCTACTTGTATGTACACTTGATTTCTTTTGAAAGGATTATCCTCAAGAATCATTAAACGTTTTTACCATGAACCTTCGCCTGTGGATGGGTTTAAATGGGTATGGAGACAAGCCTGATTTTTTTTTTTTTACAGGGACAACATTTTAGCAAGGAAATATGAAATTCTAGACTTGATGACTAGTATTCAGAACTAGATTAATGGTATTTAATAGCTATAGCTATTAAATTAATGTGACAGGTTCTGTAGCTATTAGCGTTTGACAAAACAACACCAAGTAAACTACATCAACATCAGTATATTCATGAGGCAGGATAGCCCTCGGTAAAGGTGGCTTGATAACTAATTAATCTACTCGTCACTGTTTGCAGTGGTCCTTCACGGTAATATGCAGGTTATGGACTGACGATTCGGTTAATGACGTTTTCATAGACAGATCTCTGTACGGTCAGATAATCAAGTCATATTTGTCCAAATAAAACCGTGACATGTCCCTGAAAAAGGTCGACAAAGGACTGTGAAATTGGCTTTTCATTTTTTATTGAAAAATATAATATAAGACATTCTCTTGCACAACAAAAATACTGGTTGCTCATCAGTTTATTAACAAACTTACACAATGTAATGTACAATGAAATAAAATGTCAGATAAAATATCATTTTGAATAGTATACAGCCTTTTCGAGTTCTCAAATCCCAAAAGATTTAATTCTATAGAAAATTATACTTGTATGTTGTCTACATTTTGTTAAGCACTTTTACAACAAATATCGAGAGTGATGACTTCTCACGCATTTATGCTGCTATTTGATTACCAGGCTGCTGTAGGCTACAATTCCACATTTTAGCTCTTGACATGAGCATGACTCTACCAAAAAATAAGTAAATAAATAAATAAATACAGTATAAACAAATGGATGGAAAAGCAGCACTATAATACATATTTTGTTTTTGTGCTAAATGTAAAAATTTCTTTGGCGGATGAATGGATGTCGGTTTTACTTCCCGAAGAGTTCCATCATTTTTCGATTACTGTGCGCTTGCTGGGCTAATTGTTCCGCTCGCGCCATCTCTAATACTTCTCGGAGCAGGTGGAAGGTGAGATCTAGTGAGATAGGAGGCTCCTCCGACCGTCGCTCCCTTTCCATTGAGTCGTCAGGCTGTTGTGCGTAATTGGTGACCAGCCGCTTCATGTTACCAATTTTGCCTTGTAACAGACGTTGCGTTAGCTGGAGCTGGAGAGCTCTTTTGAAGACTGAGGGAGAGGTTTCGGAGTACATGTTTGTGGCGGACAAAGGTGAATTCTGATTTCCGTTGCCCAGTCGTATGAAGTATTCCTCTCCCACGCGTGCCAAAATGGGAAGGGACTGCTGCTGTGGGTCGTGCTCTGTGCCAGGAGCCTGCTGACTGGGGCTGTCGATCGCTCTACATTCATGTCGGGGTGGAAAGGCAACGAGGAGGACGAAGGTGGCAAGAAAATTGAGCTTCATGACAAGGAAGCAAAGGAAATCTGTGAATGGAAAAGAAAGGCGATGATGTTGACGCTGCCCCCTCCAAAACACTGCGCCGTAATTTTACGCAGAACGAATAACCACGAGCGCGTCTTGGTCTGACTGTACAATATTGACCACTAAATAGAAAACATCGACAACTGTTAACTTAGTAGACTTTGTGCACATTTACTTAAACACAGAATAAATGTTTGACATTTTCAGAAGTTGCAACGATTCCATTTTTGCAAAGACGACCTGAACATCATAGTGTGATTGCGAAGTAAAATGACTGGTACCGACTGAGACAAACATTTCCAAAATTGTGACAGAGGAGGAAATTAGTTAAAGTGTAAAAAGTTAAAGTGCAAAAGTTCACTTTTAAGTAATATTCAGTGTTGTAAAGGTGCTCCACAAAATGTGTTCCATACCTGTGTATCGCGCAGTCAACTTCCCTAGAAGAATGCACACCTGATCAGACGAATGTCTCTTTACCTGTGGCCTATCTGGATATATTTGAGAGGATGTCTTCAAAAGACTGAATGTTTAGGTTGGATTTATATAGCCGACATTTGTGACAAGTGTCACGTTAGAACTTGCGTCTGCGCATTAGAGAGGAGTGGACTTGAATGAACGCAAGTTCTCTAGATTGAATGAGGTGAGTCATAAAAGACCTATCTCTCTCTCTCTCTCTCTCTCTCTCTCACACTCTGTCTTTCTCACTCACTCTTTCTCTCACAGACACACACATTCACACAGTGCAGTACATGTTTGAGGAAGAGATAGAGGTGAGGTGAGGTATTGCATAGCTGCTGTCTACCTATCTCTCCCATTTTTAAAGTTTCATTTATACAAAAGCCAGGCTAATAAGGACCACAATTGTGAGCAGCAAATGATGTAAATGATACTGTGTAATAAACTCAATAATATAAATCAAGTTTGGTTGTACAAATCACACTGAGGAGAAATCATTCTAAATTCTACACTTTTTGTTGGATATCAAGGGAAATTAAATCACACAAACACTTAGCTCAAGGGTGTTTAGAGCGAATCTTGAGACTATAAAAGGTCTCCCCTTCATCATTGCACAAGTTGCCTTATCATTCAGCAGGAGAAGCTCTGAGAAGCACTCTAATGACACAAGCCAAACATTTCAAACCACTGATGAATCTGCTTAATTAACTCCAGGCTTGGGGAAAAAAACAATCCAAACTAAAACCAAGCTAAACTAGCTGAGTTGCATCCGTCATGAATTTTAAAGTCTGTCCCTGTTGTACGTCACACACACACACACATGCTTGCGCTTTCATTCACACAAACACACACACACACACACACACACACACACGAGTGGAAAGGCTTCAGAAGAGTGATTCATTAGTGATGCTTGCCAGTGGTCTACGTCACCGTCTCAGTCACTGCTGTCCGTCGACGTCCCCTTACACTGACAGCCGCTGTCCAAGGGCCACCTCCTTAAGATGGAACGTAAGAGACCAGCACCGAGCCTGTTCATAGCATACCAAGCAGGTCACCTCTTTCTCCCCTAACCTGAGTTTTTAATTGTACCACATTTCACAAACTTCCCCCATCTAAGCCCTGACACGACTGCCTCTAAATCTCCCTCTATAATGCTAAATGAAAGGCAGAGATTGGATTCTCTCATGGCATGGAACTTTTTCTTAACTAGTAAGTTATTCCATTATCATACCACTCTGAAGATCACAGGTGAATAAAACAACAATGAACATTATATCTTTGTAAGTGCAACAGTTGCTTATGCTAAATTGAAAAATTAATTTTCAATAGTAAATAAAGCAATCGTTGTGACTGGCAGTATTCATTTCTTTATTTACAAATGGGCAAACTGAAAGAGTCAATCTTAATGCCTTTTTGCAGTTAAGTGAATTGGACTCATGGAGACTTCTGTGGTATGACAATATTGAACTTACGACAGCAGTTGTGCAGGTTGTTATATTGTGCGCAGAATTGTTGAAGCTGGCATGTTGTCTTCTCTCTCCAAGTGTGAGGAGGAAGTCACCTCAACTCAGATTGGCAAAAACCTGACAGGAGCACAGATGTAGAAGTGTGCAGGCTTGCACATGTACAGTATCAACAGCAAGTCTGACATCTTCACTGCACACTGCAGATTGCAGACAACAGCAGAAAGCTATTTTCAGTGCAATGCTTCTGCATGTGGCCTGAAAAGGTTTTGAGTAGCAGCCATCTTTGTATAGACAGAAGTGAATTTATAATCCTCGAGGTGAAAGTGTCACCTCCCATCATGTGAAATCCATAGATTTTGACACACATTTCACATACCACACTGCCAGCACTGGATCTACCATCCTCATGGTCACACATGTCACCATATTTTTAAATCGCCGTCCCGTGATCGACAAGTGTCATCACTGTGATAAGTGACAGAGGCACGAACTCTCCACTGTATGGGTTAAACAAGCATTGAAATTGCTGGAGGTGACGTCCAACTCCTGCCGCTGCATTTTTCTAGACATGTAATTGCCCTCAGGAGCATCATCTTCCTCCACCTTTCACCTTTTGCCCATGTAGAAACAATAGATGACTTGAGATGACTCTTCCATAAGCTGTTATGGCTCAGGAGCTCAGGATACTAAGTCATCACTTCCACAGTGTCATTTGTGGTATAGCTTTTCGGAATAGCTATTCAGTTGATTGAGGAAAGTATAGTCAAGCAAGTTTAAGCATCTCAAAATAATACAAAACATAATCAATGGAAGACCTCTCAGCAAAACATATCAAGTGATACTGGGACTAAATTGTAAGTAAAGTAGTAAGTAAAATTTATTTATAGAGCACATTTACACACAGCAATCACTGACCAAAGTGCTGTACAATAATAAAAGAATAAAATAAATAAGAGAGAAAGAAAATAAATAATA
>JASCQY010000057.1:3512369-3525476 GCA_030264315.1 Sardinella tawilis | reverse complement strand
GTGCCTAAACGCTATTTCCTAAAATCTGGAGGTGGGTAAACGGCGTTTACGTGCGTTTACGCACCACTACATCCCTGATGATATATTAACACTGTATATTAGCTTTGCCCGAGCTAGTGGAGACAAATGGGGATGGTTACCTGTGCTGCAGCCTGGTAAGGGGGGGTCTTGGGGGTGGCCTGCTCCTTGCCCAGGGGGCTCATGGGACAGACGGGGACGCACGCCTCATCGTCCACAGATCCCGGGGAGCCGATGCTCTCCTCCTGATGCTTGGGGTGCAACGGCATCAGCAGGGAGCTTGTCAGCAGGCCATCACACTGGGAAAACCGGTTCATAATGAGCTCTTATTATTCATTTTACTTTTATTATACTGTATATTGGGTATTTATGACTAATTTGAACAGATTTAATTACAAAATGCGTTTTGTTTTTTTGTTTTTTTTGAAAAAAGTCTTTTTGTGAACACTAATGATTGAAACTGCACCTGTAATTGCTATACTTTTAGTCATTTATTTAGTCTTTTACATTACATCAATCAAGTGATGATAACATGGACCATCTAGTTCAGTAGCCACAACTGAAATCATTAAGTGCATCACAAACTCGGATGACTTTGTCTTCTGGACAGCAAATGTCAAGCGATATTGGTTAAAGTGGTCTGCAGTTTTCCAAGGTATTCTGGGTGTTCAAACTACACCCTTTCAAAACTTGAAAGATATCAATCTGGTAAAATCTAATGATCATGATCTTGCAGAATGCAAGTACTACTCTACAGAAAAAAATGGATATTTACAGCATTGCCGTTGTTGTTGATCTGTTCTTGTGAGAAAAGTTGAACGTTGAGGCATTCCTTTCCCCAGGAGTCCAGCACCAGAGACTTCCGGACCTTTCTAGCAGGAGCTTCCAGCTGAGGTTTAAAATAGACAAGACACACAATAAAACTACTTCCTGCTAACGCACTTCCTGTCCAACCAATAGGGCCTGACTAATGTACTGTATGTGAACCCACCTCGTGTTTCCAGGCGCCGTACTCTTGCTGCATCTCCGACTGGGTGAAGATGTCTGCACCCGTCTCCTCCTTCAGAACCTCACGAATGTCCTCTTCCAGAAAAGCCAACGGCTGAGGCTGTGCGAAAACAAACAAACAAGCAAACATATTTATTTATATAAATGCATTTCAAATTAGTGACAATGTTCTTGGACTTTCGGGACAGAACTTAAAAACTTGGATTTATATCAGGGGACATACCACCATCTTCAGTGGTCCATGCATCTTCTCCTGGGCAGCAAGGGCATTTTTGAAGGGGGTGGGAGTCTTCGGCGTGTGTCCCATGATAGATTTACGCACCTTGGGGGTTCTGAAACTGAACACAAAAACGTGGTCAAGTACTGTACCAACACCAGCTAATAGCAGTATAAAACGGTCACACAGACAGACAGACAGACAAACACACACACAGACACACACACACACACACACACACTTACCCAGCATTCTCCTTCTGGTGTTTTGGGGTGGTCTCTTTCTGTTGAGGTGTGTTCAGGAAGCACTTCTGACCGCAAACTGGCGTTGATGTAAGTGCAGGATTGTCCAAGTTTAGGTGCTCACCCCCAGATATGTTGAAAAACTTTGTAAGAAATAAAAAACAACAAAACAAGATACAGCATAAGAAAAGTACTTAAACAAACAGAGTGCTTGTGCTATTGCAGTGTAGTTTTCGTTAGAACAAAATTCAGAAATCACAAAACAAATAGTGTTTTTGGATTTTAACATGTACAGTAATTTCCTCGTAGTGCCACAATTGCAACGTAACCAGCAAGTCCACATGACTGTAACTGAGGCTCACCTGTGATGGGGAAAAGGGCAGGGCCTTGACAGGGGTACCCCTGGGAGAGTTGCCACCCTGGTTGGTCATAGACCCACAGATGTTCTCCCCCGTGGGGGACTGGTCACCCCGTTCCTTCCTCCTCCTCTTCACGCAGGGATTCGGGGTGCCAAACCTGCCAAGAATGGGGGAGCCCTGGGGGACCTGCTTGCCCTGGCTGGTGCAGTGCTTGCCCATGTCGGGCACAGGTGGGGTGTCCAGGTGGTACCCCATGCCCTCATGACCTCTGGTGTGGTAGGGCCGTTGGGGGTGTTTGGGAGGGGTGGCCCCATGGTCGGAGAGGTCAAAGCTGGCTACCTCACTCCAGGCTCCTGGGTCCTGCAATGCAACATACATATCACAAACTATTAATGTTCTCAATAACTGCAAAT
Organism: Sardinella tawilis; assembly: GCA_030264315.1. Classification (NCBI taxonomy): domain Eukaryota; kingdom Metazoa; phylum Chordata; class Actinopteri; order Clupeiformes; family Clupeidae; genus Sardinella; species Sardinella tawilis. The sequence continues at coordinate 3,523,219 of JASCQY010000057.1, read as the reverse complement.
TGACAATTAAATTAGTACTAGACCATATATTAGGTATATCAGTTTAGGTGTTAATATACACACGTAACCTGCCAAAGCAAGGCCTACTGTATGTTTGGGGAGACAGTCTGTACTTCCCCTGAGCATCCAACTCATAATATAAACATGCGCCACAAAACAATCCTCGTACCGAGTCGATGAGCTCCATTGTCTCGGCAAACTCCGGAATGGTCTGCAGAGTTGAGAGGACAGCGCTAGCTTCCACTGCAAGGAATTTGCTTGGGGAACCATAGTGTGGCATTCCGGATCCTCTCCCTTCACTGGACCGGCACATCTCCATGCTCCCATCTTCCAGGCTTCCTGTCGTCGTCATGGTGTCGTCTGTCAGGCTGTCCGACCAGCTGGTGTACTGTTCCGGATTCTGTGCAGAACACAAGGAATAAGGCGTAAGGTCCGGAAGTTTGGTGAAGCATTAGAAAAGAGCTCGAATGATTCTGATCCCACAAAAGTGGCAGAATCTTATGGAGTGTGTGTCAGGACCCAAGAAAGCCAGAGTCGGCGAGCCATTCAGTGCGAGTTTCCACTTCACTCAAGCTTGGTAACTGTGACTGTTTAGGTAATAAATGACTATGAATGAATCAGTCACCAGTTTATGCTATGTAATGACCAACTGGTAACAGCTGAAATTCCTTTAGACTATTTCTCAGTCAGTGTATGATTAAAGTAAGTGTAGATAAATACAACATATCATCTTTTATAATTGTAAAGGTGATCACTGCTGCTTGATAGTAAAAATTAGTAGATCAACATGATTTGGTAGCTGAAAATGTTTGTACAGTATAACTTGAGTCAATTACCAGTTTACTTTTTCAGTAACAACAAACTGGTTAAGATCTGAAGATCTCCAATTCCTGGCAAGAGCACAGTGGCAAAATAATAGGATACTTGGAAATGCTACAATCAGTCTTTCCTACTCCAAAAGCTTAAACATTTAGCACATGAAATTCCATGACAGTGATCTCTATGTCTTTCCAGCATAGAGATCTGTTTGGACACAAGACAAGGTGGAATAACAGAAACCAAAGAAGCAAAAAATAAAACAACTTAACTAGATCCAAAACTACCCATAAGGGGGAAAAATGAAATAAGTCTTGTTCCAAACGAATACGAGCTGGTCACGCTCATGCCGTGCACTATACTGCTAGTGCGGGAGGGTGGGGAAGCCAGTTAATGCAGGGGTCTTTGGTCCAGCTCCTGATGCACTCCTAAGTAAAATCCTAGAAGTAGAGGCCTACTTAGCCACACCTCATTGGTCTCATCAATACTTCTTTTGATTATTAAAAAAACTGAATATCAAGAGTGTTACAATCTCAGTCTTGTACTACTGTGAAAAAATGAAAAGTTAATTTCTCTTAACCTTTCAAATGTTTAAATAACGTAAATGTAGAACATTAACGCAAAATACAGTAAATGTGACGTTAAATACATAAATAGGTGTGGCTGGAGCAGGGAGAGATGGGATACCAACAGTGGGATGGGTTTCCCTGTGAGCAGGACCAACAGACTCCTGAGTTAGCCGGGTAGCAGCCAGGTTAAAGATGGCTGGGAGGGGGAGGGGAGGGGAGGGGAGGGGGAGCGGACAGCGAGGGGGCAAATGACCGCTACAGGCCACATAGCCAAGCATAGCTATCAAAGAAGGGGAGAGCAGGGGAGGTGAGTGAGTGGGCAAGTAGGATGGGTATGAGTGTGAGCAATTCAGGGGTTAAGGGGGGGTTATTCCAAGTATCTGTTTCCGAGACAAACCTGGGTAAGTTAACGGTAAACCTCCTGACTGAATCTATTGGACATGTATTACTGAACCCAATGGATTCACTCTCCTGGCAAATCAAACGACTCTTTTTATTAGAAGGTTTACCCTTTACTCCAAGTTCACAAACTTGCCAAAGTCTGTCCCAAAACCTCACAGTGGGAATAACCGCCAACCCCGTTAGGGATGAGGCTGGAGATGAGGGTGGGGTTTGGGGGTTGGAAGGATGGGTGGGTTTCTACAGCGATCTACGCCACGCGCGCGCGCACACACAGTGGTCTTACACGTGAGCCGGACTGTCTTCTGACTTCGTTCTCTGCTGACATAAGCAGCAGCTCTAGTTCCTTTATTCTCTGCTCTTTGTGAGGGTCGTCAGGGCACGGCTGTGGGGCGGACGGGGAGGAACGCACAAAAGAGAGAAAAAAAAATAGAGAGGGAGAGAGAGAAAGAAGGAGAAAGAGAGAGAGAAGGGAAAGAGAAAGGGATGAAAGACACAAAAGGTTTACGGACAAGTTTCGCAACGTCATTTTACAGGCTTAGGCTGGAGGTTCATTGAGCACCATACATTATAATTACAACTATAACGGTTGTTGCTGTTGTTGTTGTTATTATTATTATTATTATTATTATTATATTGTTGTTGTTGTCTTTAAAAAATGTTTTTAAGCTGTTCTAAGATTCTGGTGCCTAAGGTTGCTCGATGAAACTCTGAACACCACCAAAAATGTAAACACCACAGCACACACATGCAGAACAGAATGTTAACACAAAACAGAAAAGAAAACATAAAACAACAAAAGGAGACGTGTTCACCATTGTTATTTATTTATTATGAAGACACAGACAAAAAGAGGGTTAGCTTTTTCCAGACGTGGTACATGTGGTAGATGGGACTCTGCACTCACCGACATGAAACTGGAGCCCTCAGCGATGCTGTCCATGCACTGACTGCCCAGTGAATCGTAGGAATATCCTCCAAGCTGTCAAAGGGTACAGAGGCAAATTAACAACTGAAGTTATGCTGCGACTTTTTCATAAACTCTATATTGTAAGTGCAGCTGTTAACATGTTCGCTTTATAGAGTGGTTGCTTTATCCAATGTGACAAAGTATAAATACTAATTTGATTAGTGTATTGAATTATGGTTGCTGGAAATGGAGTCCATGTTCTTATTACCATTATAATTGTATCATAATAAAAGTAAAGCCAACTTTTGTTGTAACTGTTGAAATGTGTTCAAACTGTCACTGCTAACTGAGCAAGGCTAAATGCATTCATAGCAGGACATCCTAATCAGTGACTCATTAAATGTGTCATTTTCTTTCCAAACTGTTTCTTTTACATGATCCATGCTGCTGTGCTTGGTATATTAAATTAAACACACTGCATGGCAAAAACCTCAACAGTTTCCTAAATTCGCAGTTCGAGAAGCAGCAGCAATAATAATAGAGGAATTCTATAGCTTTATTTTCCCAGCAAAAAAAAAAAAGAGCCAAAAGGTGCTTTCTTTTTCAGGCTTACAACATCCTGCTTGTGTATCTACCCAGGTTTGTTTAGGACAACGGTTTAAAACAAGTGTCTAAAGTCTGTGTTACTGTGCGTTCACACCAAGAGCTACTAAAGCTGTAAAATCGCTTTTGGCGCTCATAAAAAAAAAAAATGCTGCTAAATTTCTCTGTTCGCTCTCGTAGCTCTAATCGCTCAGTCACGTTCTCGTTGACATTTCATTTACAGCCACAGCCGTCGTAGCTAATTTGCATAAAGTTAAACTGTTTTGAACTCTGTTAAGTCGCTCTAGTCGCCGTAGCTTGCCGTTTCTGGCGCTTTATTCGCTCGTCTCCATTCAAAGTAAATTACTTCCGGCGATTTCACAGCTTTAGTGGTGTGAACGCACAGTAAGTGTGCGTGTGTGTGTGTTGAGGCAGGTGAGCTCACCTGTGTTGCTCCACCCATGCCCATGGGGGCCTGACCATGCAGGCGCTCTCCTGAGGTCTTGTGCCGCCTCTTCTGTGATTGGTCAGAGGTGCTGTACGTCCTGCAGGTGTCCTGCAAATAGCCCTCGTGCTCCACCTTGCGCTTCATGGTGGAGTTCCAGTGGTTCTTGATGGAGTTGTCCGTCCTGCAGGGCCGGGTGTGGACAACAAGACGGATTAGGTGAGTGGAGACTGAGACTGGAAGGCCCCGTTGCCATCTCTAGTTACGGGTGTAGTGCACTCACTCTTACCAGAGGGAAGGGAGGCTCATTTCAACTTTTTCAATCACACAACTACACACCAAGCCCCTATGCAGCACCTCATATTGACATTTATGCAGTAATGTGGCAATTCTGGTAATACACATATATTACATACTTGCATGCAGATTTCAAAGACAACACAGTTTGAGTTTAGTGGAAGCTTCGGCTTTGAGAGAATTGGTTCTTCAGGATTCTGTTTGGGGCCTATGCACAACCACTTGTACTACAACAATTTTAGAAGGTGCCAATTCAATCTCTGAATATTTCATTTGAAATATGTTTTTCAAAACAATCACCAACATAAAATGTACAATCTGTTTGGTAAAAGGTTCTAAAGTCACACAAGAAATGCCCAAACCTTCCGGGTAGCAGTTTGGAGATTTCTGCCCAGCGGTTGCCGAGGCGTTTGTGTGCCTCGTAGATGATGCGGTCCTCCTCTTGGGTCCAGGACGACTTCTTCACCTCGGGGTTGAGGTGGTTGTGCCAGCGCTCTCGGCACTGCTTGCCAATGCGGCCCTGCAAATGCTTGGCAATGACTGACCAGCGCTTAGGCCCATATTTGTGGACCAGCTCAATCACCTGTAGAAATAATCCCAAGATTTGTCAACAACAAACGCACACAAAACAAAAGGCCATACAGTATACAGTATGTACCAAACTCATTTGTTGTTAGGGGGCAAGGGATAAATCATCCTGATGATAACATCAAAAGAACCCCTACTGATAAGCTGGTCTGACACTTACGTAGAGGTGATGCATGGCATGCTTTCATTTTCACTTTTACAATAAATTCAACAGCCAGCCACACGTTTGTCAGTTTATGTATCAACATAAAACTGCATTATCACTACAATATAGTAGCAACACGGCTAATATTTCTGAGCGTAGCTATTGGCAAATGAAAGATAATAAGCAGCCTTTTGAGATCTCTAGCACAGCTGGGGCAATTTGTTTATTTTTCCACTGGTTTGGAAACAATAACCGCCTCTGTTGCAGAACTACAGGACATAAAGCAGGGTGATACAAGGGCTTGTGTGTAATAGTGGAAAAACGCAGCAGCACGCAGCACTTGGGGCGTTGTTGTTGGACCAAGCAGCAGCCATTCTTAGGATTCCTCCGCCGAAGCGTCACATATTACCATTTAGGGAATGCATTATTCACCATTCAGCTATGAGGGGGCATGGAGCTGTGCAGGCTTAGCCACTGGCCGATTACATCGTCCGGATTTGAGCCACCCACATAGACAAGCCCCTGCCCCCCCCTCCAAAAAAGGGCTGTGCACAGGCTCTATGGGACTCAATGAGAGTTGGCCCCAACAGTCTTAGCACTGAATCTCACTGTGTGTGTGTGTGTGTGTGTGTGTGTCCTCCGTTTATAATTTGTCAACTTCAATTGGAAAAAAGCAGGTCAGATTATCTCAGGAGATAACTCTGTTCACTCTCTCTTCTCCTCTTTTTATCCTCCTCCTCCTCCCTCCCTCTTTATCCCCCCATTCTGCCCAGGTTGGGAACACCCAGCCCCGTCTCCTCTTACTCTTTGATCCTCCTCTTTTGTCCAGGGTCCTTTCACCAGCTCCGGGTTGAGTACCTTCTGCCAGCGGTGCTGACACTGGCCATCTGTCCGGTTCTGTCACAGGGCCACAAAAAAGCCACCTTAGCACCTGGGTACACTCGTCATGTACAATAATAATACACACATCTCTCTCCTTCACACATACAAACACTTATTGTCGACATTTTACACACACACACACTCTCTCTCTTACAGTCCTTCTTACACACAGCAACTCTCTCACTCTCTCTCTGACTCACTCTAAGTACACAGCCCCGCTCAGAGGCTGGGTTCATTCATGATAAAACAGCAAACACACACACACACACACACGGGTGCAAACACACACACACAGCAAACACACACACACACACACACGGGTGAAACCCAGAATTCCCCACTGGGCGGGAACTCATCTGACTTTCAAATTGCTGCTGGAGCTGCTCCCCACATGAACAATGACACTGAATAATATTTGGACACTTCAGATTTAGAATAAAACATGACTGGCAAATTGTATATATTTTTTATATTACACATTTTGAATATGAAATAAATAATAATAACAACAACAATAATAATAATAATAATAATAATAACAACATAGTGTACCCTTTAATAGCCTGTAAAACCTTATTTATAAATCAAATATTGTGATGAAAAAAATGTTTAAACTGCATTGCCAAGAATCTTCTAGAAAGTTAAAAAATAAAAAAACAGACTATCAACTTACTGGGAAGTAATTAGCGATTAACCTCCAGGCGTCAGTGCCGTGCTGCTCAACCAGCTTCTTAAGCCTCTCGTCCTGCAAACGAGCCGAGCAGAGAGGACAGGGGTCAGGTAGTGTCTTTCACTAGTCTACCTCCTTCATTAGTGGCCTCTTAGTACCAGCAATGAATTACACACACACAGTATCCCCACACACACACACACACACAGACAGACAGACAGACACACACGCTCCCCTCAACCAACACTGCCACAAACACATACAAACCTCAAAGTCAACCTTCATATATGCAGGCACGCACAGTCTTAGAATGCACAAAGTTTTGCCCTTAAATGCACACACACACACACCCTTCAACCAATAGGGTGAATGTGGACAACATAACTCATTTGGTCAAGAGGACCGTGTATATACATGGGGGATGGGGGGTGGTGAACCATTACCTCGTCTCGTGACCATTTGATTTTCCCAGCGGCCTTCTTGTTCTTCGAGTCCCTGCAGTCAGGGTCTGTGGAGTGACGTTCATCGTCCTCATCCTCGCTGAGGAGGAAGAGAGAGAATGAGAGGAAAAGGGAAAGCGTGATTAAAGGAGATAAAGAGGGAGGGGAGGAGATGAGCTTTCTGTATATGTGTGTGTGTGTGTGTGTGTGTGTGTGCGTGTGCGAATGAGTGTGTGTGTGTATACAAAGAATCACACAAGTAAACTATGAGCAATCTAGAGAAGCACAGGGTCTATTATATATCTCCAACCCTATTCATTTTCCTTTTTCGAGCTCGCCTATCCTTTAGAATGCTTACTAAAACATTCTGTGAGAGAGAATTTTTTTTTCCCAACTATAAATTCCAGAATCCAGGAGAAAACACATACAAACTTTCCCTCCATGACTTTGAAAATGATGCAAATTGAGATTAAATCAGTTTTTGAAAGCATTCAACAGGAAATGACAGTAGTCAGTGCCACATTTAAACAGGACATTCCTGACTGTAATTACGAATGCTTGACGTGAATTCTACATCAGTGATGCATTTAAAAAAAAAGCACACTTCTCTTTCTCTGCGTTAATCCAAAGACGGTTTGGATGTGCACAACGCTGCAGCCCAAGTCTAATAGAAAGCCTTGTTGCTTGGCAACATTTCCTTACACAGTGTAGAAGGACACGTCCAGAACACACAAGCAGCTACGAGTATTAAGTTGCCCGGGGAAACCGCTGTGAAAACTTCCATGTACTGCACGTACTGGTGACATTAAAGAGCTTCTTTGAGGCTCAAATATTCCCTTGCTCCCCTTTTTAATATCTGACTGCAACAAATCAAAAGATCCCCATATGAAATGTCAGGCCTAGTACACATAAAACTGAAACTTTAGTTCATCTTCATTAAACTGGTGCAGAGCTAAACACTTGTCTTAACTGACGGCATATGTAGGGAATGTTCTGGAAATGCCACTGCTGTACCGCAGCAAACACATTTCTCTCTAGGCTATTTCTGAGCAACAGCTCAGAGTGCCCTGGTTAAGGCAGAACTCTGCAGGCTCCCCCTTTGCACAGTGCAGAGACCAGCTTAGGTGTACCAACAGGCAAAAGTCCAAGTCTTTCACTGAAACGGGACAAATATGGAAGTCTAAATCACTTGCTGTTTGGCCAGCGAAACATGCTGTTGCAGCGGCATGTTTTTGAGGGAAACAGGGCCTCCCACTGGCTCTTGGTAATTCTGGCCGCCGATGAAAGAAGGCTCTTGAGCACTGAAACATGGCAATTGAATTTTAGCATAAATTGCCCTCTCCAGGAAAGAGTGAGGAGAGAGGGACACAGAGGGGGGAGGACGGTGGGGGTGGGGGTGGGGGGCTGTAGGTGGGAATTTGACATCAACAGGCTCTTTCTATTCTTGAGGTGTGGAGAGCGCATCAGTCTCAGAGAGGGCAGGCCAAGCATTCACAGCCAATGATGAGGCCTAGGGGGCTGGTCCACATCCGATAAACTTTCAAATTCATCCACTCAGAATGAGATACATTTTTTTTTTAAATAAAGGGTAAAGAAGTAATGTTGCCTTAACTTTTTCTCGCGAGTTTTTAACATCACATACACTCCAATAAACAAAAGCAATTACAAAATGTGAAGACTATTAAAACAAGACTGTTGACTAAGGCTTCATGACACAATTCAAACTTGAACTTCAATCAATAGACAATCTAACAACCACCCTACCCCCTCTGTCCCTCTCCCCAGATGGGGCTCAAAGAGGGGGAGAAGAGACACATGCACCACTGAGCTGTTCATTCACCCATAAATTACGTCATGATCGTGTTGGTGGTTTTGAAGACAACGACCCAGTCAGGTTCTTCAGAAAAAAATCTATATATTTTTTTATTATTATTATTCAAGTTATTAAATTTGGTCATTTTGACAAAAAAATCCTGACAGCCATTTGGAACAAATAGCCAACTTAGACAAATACAAATTTGCTTTGTAGATTCAAACTAATGTAATGTAAATTCATGAGAGTAATCAGAACATACACTGACTTGTAGCTCTTAATAACTAACAACCAGAGAATGTTTAACAGAGGCTCTGTTGGGAACTCTCTGCTTGGGGTGTCTGAGCGGCTGAGGCATAATTACAGGGACGCTGGTAAAGGCGCAATCACTCTGGAGTTACGTAATGACAACCTCACCTTCCACAGCAGTGAGCTCAAGCAAATGTTAAAAGGAATTGGTTAACCTCCTAAACTGACAATATAGCAAGCTGGTACTGCAACATTATATTTCTAACTGATGGTTGATTTTACGCCGTCAACACAACACTAAACAAGATAGAATATTGGCAAACGTCTTCTGTGAGCTTGAGAGACCGGTAGCCACGACAACTGCTGGTTGTCATGGTATGGGAATTTAGCCAGCTATCGCTAGTTAGCCAATGTGGGAAAGCGCATTGGCTCTAAATTGTTGGTTCACTGTGGAAGACTGAATAAAATTAATTCTTTCAATTCATAAAATAATGTTTGATCTCATTGATGTAAAATATCAGCAGGACCTCATCAGCGTAGATTTAACAAAAACAACCAATTTAGTTGACCGGCCATTCCATCAACTCATTAGAACCTACCAGCCGAAGTTAGCTGGTCAAACTTTAGCTTTGTGGACGTCTTTTTCATGCTTCATCGTGCTACTTTGCTAAGCTAACAAACATGGCAGTACAACAGTATTTTAATCAATTTACATGCAATGTCACAAGTAATGTTAGCAGTAGTATGTACTTATGGACTGTCTTTACAAATACGATGCATTCTTACTAGTGCCGTTACAACACATGAGACAATGTAGTTTGACTGGAAGCACTTTACACTCAGACACCATTCATGTGTGATTCTAGTCACTGCTAACAGGCTAGCTAGCTTTCCCTGGGTAGTGAGCAGGTGTTACAGAAATGTCAAAGATCACCTTGACATTTAGTTAGCATGCTACTAATACATGCATGAGGGAAAACAAGTTATATTATGTTGAACAGTAAATGGTTTCAGTACATAGAACGTTTTCACATACTAGCTAGCTAATCAAATTTACATGATGTAAATTGTGCCATAGATAATGTTCATGATTAATGCATAAATTAATTTGAGAGCTCACTGATATTGTGGCAAAAAACTCACCTGCGGGATTTCATGTTGTTGGCCATGTATAATGACAGTATCTGATCTCACTGTTGTTATTCAAGCTTTTCCTTTTTAACTCGAATAATACTTAATCCACAGGATCAGTAAGTAATATCCCCTGTACTTCAGCCTTATTCGAAATCAAAAGGCCCTCGAATCCAGTTAGATATTCATCCATAGAAATCGCTGTAGCCCATGCCTTCTCTGTAATTTAAGACGCAATTAGATCCAAAAACAAGTGAAATTGATCTAACTTAAATTATTGGCTTAGTATGCCAGCAATTTAACGTTAGTTTGCATTGATCAAGCACTTACATCGCTGAGAGCAAGCTAAATTATGTATCTGGACTTAAGATCTGTAACGTCAGGCGATCACTGTAGCTATCGACATAAAAACGCGGAATATCTTTATTTACATCAAAGACATTCAGCGTCTTGACATAACTGTTATAAATAAGCGGAGCATATTCCTTCTTCTAGTGAAACCCGCCTAGTTCACATCGGCTACCCTCCCACTACTGTCAGCACTTCTACTTGTTATTTTCCTCGACTGAATTTTTTTGTCCATCCCGCCGAATCTCGCGCCCAGCCTCTTTTTAGAGATGTTTGAATCTGCGCACGCGGCCTCGCAGCTGATTGGTCAACATGAGTGAGTCTGAGCTGTGCTGTGTGGCAAACTAGAGACAAACCCATGGGCAAACCCCTCTGCCCTGCCGCTCATGCTTAGATGTCACGTTCTAAACCACTGATGATCTAGCATAACAAATAAACCAAAATGGTCATTTTGGAGCCTGCATGACGCTGAACGTTCAATAATTCACAACAAACCGCATTTCCTGGTTGTCACAGTGTCAGTACCAGTACATAAGAATAAATTAACACATGGAGCTTATTTTTTT
>JASCQY010000057.1:3472523-3485825 GCA_030264315.1 Sardinella tawilis | reverse complement strand
CCCATCCCCCCCCACCCCCAATCCCTACCGATTATACCCCCGTTTCCCATAACAACTCTCCCCTTTACCCTTACCAACCACCTGACTCGCGTGAGCCAAACATTGAGTCCTTTTTTTTTTACACGCAAGGAGAGCTACACTGTGGATGAGGGACGGAGCAGTCATCCCTTTTCAGAATGTCTCAACGTGAAACCACACTGCAACCCCAGAAACTGCATTGGATGCCTTAAAACTATGCACAAAAAGCTAAGTGACCAAACCAGCTCCTATTCTTGAAGTGCATCGTGTGTTGTTCTCTTATAATGCACTGTCAGTCCCTATGCCTTTTGTTGTGTGGAAAATGAAAAAAAAAATCTTTTATTTGGAGGAAAATTAAGTTTTTTTTTTTTTTTAAAAGAGACATGAAACATTCCATCTTTGTTTCTAGGTATTTTTTTTTTATTATTATTCTGTACATATGGCACAGTTGTGTTTTTGTCTTTCTTGACATTTTGGATGATAAACAGGTGCTTTTCTTATTTTAGCTGATTTGATATTTTTGTTGTCAAGTGCTGTAAGACTGTTGAGAGAAAAAAAAACTGTTTACAATTTGTTGTAACAGCCATTTTGGGGAGAAGACTTCAGTGTCAAGCCATTTTGTAAAGGCTTTGCCGTATAGACTTTTGATACATTGCTTGTTGCAGTTCAATTTTGATTAATAAAATATGTTGATATTAAAATATGTTTAGAAATTCTGCCTTTTAGAAAACAACTTGGGCATCTGAGAACAGGTCTGTGCTAGACTTTGTCTTCAGGCTTTTGTCCTTGAGATGGACAGTTAGGACCAGACGGTCATACCCATGGCAAACGCTGCTTTGTTGAGCAAGATGTCTTTGGTCACAAAATGACAATTATAAGGCAAAAGACAATGCACTGTAAGATGCAGAAGAATAGTAAGAAAAAAGGGCCTCTTTTGATGGCATTTGGTGAATGAACAGCAATAGCTTTAGACTAAACACAATGGTTCAATCATAACTTTTATTCTTATGCAATGCTGCCCTCTAGCGTTCACCAAGAGGACTCGAATGGTAACTGACCTACAGAGCACCAACGTGATGCATTTCTCCTTAAATTTATATTTTCAGAATAAAATTACACAAGGTAATGTTTGTAGTATACACATGCTTCAACAAATCAGACAGCTGTCAGGTTGTAACACGCTTTCAACTTTTATTTGTAGAGTTGATTTTTTCCAGTATTTCAACAGCATAGTTGTAATCAAACAATCCATGTAGTGTCAGCAAGACTTGTTATTGGGTACAGTTCTCATTTGAAACTTAAACATGCTCTTAAAAACTTGGCTATGCTCTGATATTCCCTTCAGTCCTGTAAGTAAAGATTTGTGCTTAGTGTTTGATGACTGCTTAGAAGCAGATATAACTTTTTTTTCCCCCCGAACAAACAGGACAAACACTTGTCTCCATAAAACAAAACATACAATAGGGTCCCTTAGGTTGTTCTCAAGTTCAGCAGCCAACGGTTAATGCTGGGTTTAGGCATCAAGTTTCACAAGTAGGCAATGGGTTCAGCCAGCACGTTTCTTGGGCACACCTGACTGCCCGCTGCACAGACAGTACAGTATATCAGCATTAATACTTTTCTTGTCCCAAAGCAGACAGAATAAAGCACTTGACCGAACCTGAAAGACCTGGAAAGGGTTCAAGCAGTTTTTAACTTCCCCCATAAGGCCTTAGTGTTCCTCTTCGAGTGGAGTCATATTCCATGGAAATGGATGACGAAGATGCTGTATTACAGTTGGTGACATATCAAACGTCTCCCTTCCTTGGCACAAGAATTTTCTTAAATGAGAAGTTCAGTGTAAATCAATCCATAGCCCTGTTGCTCAAGGTCACTGAATGCTGTCTATAGGAAAAAAAATGAAAAAAATTTGATGCGACACAGGCCCGAATAGTGAACTAACAACTAACACTCAGTGAATGGGGCATAGTGACTTGCTTTCAGTTTTATTTCGCTATGCCCCATTCAGTCAACATTAATTATTGGCTCAGTACTTGTACTTTTCTGGTTCTTCTTCAGTTGGTGACCTCTAACAACCGGGCTATGGATTAATTCACACCGAACTTCTCCTTTAAACTTTGAACTTGAAAATGAGTAAAAACCTGTATTCTTTTGTATTCTGGCTTTAAACAATATATGGTCGTCTTGGATACTTATGTGTTTGGTCACATGCTGAGGTACTTTACATAAAATCTGAACGCAAGCTTGAAATATTCCTGAAAAAGTTCCACATTTGATAACTTTCATGCATATAAAGCCAATACATAATTCAACAGACATTAGGCATTTCTAGTGTTTATGTTAACACAACTTAAACTCTACACATAAATAAGCTTTCCAGAATCATAAATTAAACATTTGACATCAAATTGTTGAAAACTAAAACTAACTAAAACAATGCCATATGATCAGAAACATGGAATGTGGCATTTCTTTTCTCACATAAAACCATCTTTTTAACTAATAACATTACTATAAATGTAGACAACAGGTTAAGGCACATTTTGGTCCTGTTCGGACGTCTGAGCATGCATTTGGCTTTATGCAATTTCCCTTAGTGATCGCTTTCAGAACTGTGTTCTGATTGGCTTGTCGTATTGGGTTGATGTGTCAGTTATCAGTCATGTCCTGCACCATGTCTCCAAACGAAAATATTGTTGACGCAGAACATATAAATCCAAATAAAAACAATCATTCTAATGTACAGTAATTCACCAGAACCAACAACTTGGCTCCAATGAAAAGAGTCTGTGCAGAAATGCTGTGCCTTTATGCATTTTGAAACAAAACAAAATAAAACAAACAAAAAAAACCAACATCAAATCCACTGGCGATGCACCAACATACTCTTTTGAAAGTGCCGAGAATAACTGACATGGTACAAGTGACGCAGCACTGCAGGTAGATAGATAGCAGGTCCCCCTCTTAGCGCCTCTAAGTGAGAGCGCGTTTCCCTACTGTGTGATCGTGACTCTTGACAGGTCTTCTAAAAATATGTAGGGGGGGCAGCAGTGTCCTAGGCAGCAGTCTACACCAGTAGTGTTTCCGCCATCACAGCACCCTTCTCCTTCCCGTCGATTTCAGCATGTGCTGCCCAAACTGTAGACACACACACACACAGACACACAAAGGTAAGATACTCCAGCCAAATCAACATATCATGGTACATGCACAGACTGAGGCTACATCAAGTCACTTTCACTTCTGTGGCTGAAAACTGAATAACAATAAGGTCAGAAATTCAAATGCTAAAGGTGAATACATTCTTTCACTTTCAAAATTAAAAACCATAGTCCAGCAACCCTTGATCACATTATGTCTGGTGGACAATTTATACTGATAAGCATCTAGCAAGTGCTCTAGAGGTATCTTGCATGGCCAATTACTTGAATTCAAAGTTAACAATGTCGACAGTATCTCTGGGCAAACAAACTCTGCCTGCAGAGGAAACCCACAATTATCAGTGGGAAGCCCTGCATTCCAGTGGGACTTAAGCTTGAGCTTGATCACATGACAATGACCGGACCTACAACTAACACAGCACTACTCCAGATCAATGTAAACAGAGCCGTGAGGAAGTGACTTTTGCACTGTTAGTGTTTAATAGCTTTGACACATTTACCCAATGAAAGTATTATCTGACTGAGACGAGGCATGTTTTTTAATGGAACTAAACGATGTCTAAATGAAAACTTCACATTAAGTAAAAGTAGCCATGTCTGAAGGTTCTCATTCATTCTCAATGGTATTGCTACCATTGCTGGAACCATTTCATTGGAAGTAAACAAGTAAAGGTGTCATTTGCTTCCTTTCCCCACGTCTGCCCCTTTGACCTTTTGACACTTGTGTGTCCCTGCTTCCTATCAGCGCCTGGTTACTTAACATAAGCAGCTGTGCATAGGGTCTATGTATCTATGTAATTACTAATCATATAAACACATTTCTTATTGATGTTGAGATAACTGATCAGCAGTAGTTGTGATTAAAGCTGCGTCCACACACGTCGCTACTCGCTTACTTGCGCAAAAAGTGAAAAAAAAAAATCGTAACTCAAAAACAGCGAAATCGCAACTATTCTCGTCTGTCCAAGTGTTCCATCGCTGAAACACATTCTATTGACTGATATCGCTCAGTGAATAGTGAGTGGCGACGTGTGTTGACGTAGCTTAAGGACGAAGGGGGGTGGAGGGATTGGCCCTTACCAGGGGAGTCTCTGTGCGTGGTGCCTCTCTGTGTGGCACTTCTTTACGGGGTTTGGGCTCACAGGGAGCCGGGTGGAAGTCGCTCTCGCTCTGGTCATCCTCGCGGTACCGATGGGCAAACTTGCGCTTCAGGGCCTCGGCTATGAGGGAAGCAGCATCTGTTGGGTCTGTGGGCTTTGGCTTGGTATGGCTTTCCTCTGTCCGACTGGACACGGACACGGACACACACACACACACACACAAGAATATGTTAAAAATGGTGAAGACAAATGAGTGAACAGATGAGTAAACATGCACTAACTGAAGACAAAGCCTTAATTCAATTTTCAGCAAATGTAAGCCAAGCCTTTCAGCAGATAGCCGTCTCTCTATGGCATATGAAATTAGACTGGCTGTGGTTGAAGTCTTTTCTGCTGCATATGACTTAAACAATGGAACCTAAGTATATTTAACTTGACAGACATGATAAGAGCAGGTTGGCTGAACTCTAGAAATGCTAGGGGCTGGAATCAAGTTTAGTCCAGAACTGAATATTTAATCAGTCAATTAAAATCATATATGCCTCCTACATTATCAATTCATCTCATCAATGCCAGCATGTTTTTCAGACCTAGCCAGTGACGTGACTCAAAACGAATATGAAAGAGACAATTTAGTTCTGTGGAGTTGGCCAACACAGCCATAGCCAATTGGCCAATAGAACAGCAATCACCTACTCGCGCACACAAACTCTTCACTATATGCACTTTAAACCTGTTTACCTTCTCAGCATAAAGGAAGTAAGGAGGAACTGATAAATAATTGATAAAGAATACATCACAATTCATCAATTACATGTTAGCTTGCTGTCATGACCTTTCCTTTCAAGTTCAAGCAAATAACAAACAATGTATTTTTATAGATCTCTAGTGTTTAAATGAATGCACTTCTTGAATATTTCCAGTCAACAATACTTACTGTATACAACTAAAGCAACTAAAGTCCTTCTCAGACAAGATTAGTTTGACATGGGGATGTTGGAAAATGCAATTATTCCACTAAAAAGACAGCCTTAAGTAAATTTAGGCCACAAGCCAGGGGTAAAAAGACTGTTGGCATCTTTATGTTAATCTGTTCAAACCACTCTCTCTAACACACACACATACACATACACATACACACACACACACACACACACACACACACACCTCTTCACAGAGCGCAGTTTGACCTTGCCCATGTCCTTGAGCACGTCCAGCATGCTGGGCATGTCGGGCTGCTTGGGCCCCGAGTCCAGTACGGTCTGTTGGCTATCGCCCTTCTTGTTGCGGCGCTCTTTGATGAGGTCGATGGCCGAGTAGCTCCTCTGTAGGCCAGGACCGGGTGGGGGCGGTGGTGGAGGAGGAGGAGGAGGAGGTGGAGGTGGTAGAGGGGGCATGTTGGGACCGGGTGGAGGGGGTGGTGGAGAGGCACCCGCTGGAGCATTTGCTGTGAACATCAGGTGGTGATGTCAACAAAGATTAAGGGTGGAACACAAAACCTCAAATTATTATAGAATCCTAACAGCATCAGTCCTTTCTGACTAAAAATGTATAGGGCAAAGCACACAATTTCATATATTTGCATGCATATTAAGATGTCAACAAAGACACTCTCAAAGACATGATGCAATGTAGCCATACATGTACATGAAAATATGATTTCCATAAACAATTAAATGAAACAGCCGCATGAAATCTCTATCGCAAAAGTTGAACAGCATTCCCTTGCCAAATGGAAAACACTGACATTAACTTCAGTCACTTCTAGGCCCTTGTGTGTGTGACCTCCCCTGTTCTACTCTGAGGTCGAAGCTTGCAACCCTCCCTCCCTCCCTCCCTGCTCTCTCTCACACACACACACACGCTTACCAGCTGTGTTTGTGCTGCGCTCCTGTGCTTGGACGATCTGTGCAATCTGAGCTCTGAGGCGGGCCAGCTCAGTCTCCAGGGCGCTGATCTTCTGGATGGCCTCATCGTTAACGGCCGTCGGCCCCTGCGGTGAGGGCTCGGCCTGGTGCAGGCTGGGTAGCGAACGCCGACGCCGGAGCGGCTGGTGGTGCTGCTGCGTGCGGAACACCAGTCCTGACGAAGCTTCTGACCTGCCACAGACCAACCAAACAATGCATGAGGAATTGATCAATCTCTAAAGCAATCAACACAACCGCTCACTATTCACTATAGCTCACTAAAGTTTGTGACCAAGCAGGTTGCTTCCTGGATTCTTTCTAATGCTTTGGATAAGCCATCTGCCCTTCCTGTATTTACCCAAGAGGCATGTGATGTCATTCATTTAGTATCAGGCCTTTCTCAACACGGGCTGGTTTGACTGCTAACACGTTTTATCTGTTTAGCATCTTGGAAAAATATATAAAAACAACAAGAAAATAACAGGGGAGTATTCTGAGGAGGTAGTTAAGTGATAAACCTAAGCTAGAGGAAGTGGTAAACTTCCTAACAGAGTACCCTGTTGTTCAAATGAAGACTCCAGGCTCTTCCATTTCCAGGTTTATTAATACTTCGAGCTAAACTTATCAAGGTTTCCCACTTAACCACCTACTCGGAATGGCCCACAGGGCGGGAATATTCTCTAGGGATTGTTTATGTGTGTTGAAACTGAATTCAACCTACCTGGAACCGTCAGCAGAGTCCCCCCCTTCATTGTCGATCCAGGCCACGTCGGCTAGCGAGGCAACAAGCCCATCAGGGGTGCCCGGGTGGTGGAGACCGGCTACAGTGGCAGTGTAAGGGTAAAGCTACAGGAAGAGAGGAGGGTGTGAAGCACGTGCAGACACACCTACATGTAACAACACATTTTTTCCACACGACACTCAAGTTCACATGACAACGAAGACTCTTCTTAGCAAACGTTATGGCAACACAAACACAGACAAACACACACACACAGTTTGGTGCATTCATAGAATGATTTTTTAACAGATTATGGTAACACTTCATTTTAAAGGTTCACGTATAAGCCACAAATACATACCTAATTAATGCCTGTATTAGTGACTTGTAAGGCATGTGTTAGGGAATATCGATCATTTGTCAGGCATGTAGTGCCTAATGCATTCATTAGGTATGTATTAGTGGCCAACATGTGAACCTTAAAATATTATAGACTATGAGTAGCTACTCTGGTCAAACATTCCTCAAACCAGGACTTGCAAGCACACAGATTATCTAAGCGCCGTCAAAAGAGCAAACATGTAGAATGTTTACACTGTAAGAAAACTCTGAAAGAATTAATGGAAAGTGTGAAGCAACTTCAAGCAAGACACAAAGAGAGGAAAGAGAAATGCCATTTCTATGCTACGTACAGAGCCCAACTTGCTCTTGTCTTCAGAATACTTCTCTACAGACAAGCATCTGAAGGCTTCTGGGAGGGTCTACCCTCTGTCAGCACAAGCTAATATTTCCCAACAGGTAACCAGGTAACAGACCTAAATGCAGACATGCGGCATTCCCCACATAGGACAGCTGGGAAGAAAGAAGAGGAAACAAAGAGAAACAAGACAAGAGTGATACTGAGTGGAGAGAAACAGTGATAATTAGCCTTCATTACAAGACCACTGCTAAAACTGCCACCTACAGTTGGCCTACAATGGCGGAAATGTCACCACGTGAACACGCTTTTGGGCAAAGATATTTACTGTGTGTGGTGTGGGCAAATGCTTAGGTATCAACATGAGGAGGAAGCCAAGCATAGTGTTTGGGTTTGATTAGACGAGTCAGAATGCTGAACATTAGGCTAATAAGAAAAAACAAGATGGAAAAAGGGAAACAATACTTGGAAGTGTCCCATGACAGCAGAATGCAGGCAAGAAAGAGACAAACAGGTTCTATAAAAGTACAGCACAGCATGCAAAACAGAACAGAAATACAGTCTGCTTTCCAACATCCAAATTAACACTGAAATACGAGAACCAAGAACTGAAATAAGGAGCTGTACTCCAAAATAATGTAGGAATCCATGTAAATCCACTGGCATCAACCGGCAAAACAATTAAGGCAATTCAGGCATGTTATGACACGTTGGCTTTTGACATAGCCTAACCATAGGGCGTAGTGGATAGAACAAAAACACTGCATGGCATTACTGATGCAAACAGACAGCATGTTTACTAACATTGCACATAAAACCAATGAGGTGATATGAGCAACACATTTGCTATGACATCACTCACGTTTCTCCAGAAAGAGAAAGAAATATAAGAACAGCTATATTATTCCCAGCCAAAATAAATACATAACAAACAGAACATGTTTCCCATACCTGAAAGTGGACCCTCGGGCAGGGACCAAGAGGGAGAGTGGACCCAATCCTCCTAACTATACTCCTTGATGATCCAAAGGGCTTTGCAGATCCACAAGCCTTCACATGCAGAGGTGTTAAGTCATTTACATGAAGGAATAGTCAATGAGAAATGCACATGGTGGCTAAAATACAGAATAGTGTCTAACTTACCAGATCCATCTCGATCTTCATACGACTTTTGTTCATCTTATCTCTGGTTTGCATAAGCTGTCAATTTGTCCGCAAAAAGGTTTCATCTCCTAAAAAGTACACATAACATCTTAAAGAGAAATACAAAAACAATCACCGTTCACGATCAAAGTTCACTCAGACTGGTTTGTAGCCATAGGCTGTGAGGTTTCATTTCATCCAAGTTCACCCTGGAATAATCAAGAATGGATCATAAAATACATGTTAGGGAAGCAAGCCAGTCAGCCAAAATGAAGTTCTAGGCTTTGAAAAATCAGGATCGAGTAGTAACACCAGCAACATGTGAGATCAGGGCAATATTATTTCTTAATACTGCAATAATACCTACTCCTCAGACTTTTAATGTAACGTAATCTCATAAACGTGATTCCTAAAAGAATATGAAATTGCCTTTTATCCATGAAGCATCAATCAAATAACATTACCGGTAAGTTAACTGAGCAGCACGTTTCTTTACACTCACACTGGAACAGCTGACGAAAGCTAACAAAGTGGCTAAAGTTAACATAGCAATGGTTAGCATAAAAGCTACATTAAGGTTAACTTTTCTCAACTTACATTACATTGCACAGTGTCAGCAAAACAATACGATTAATGACAACACACTTAGCGTTATGATGACATATCAAGCCAAAATAATTAAATCCTCGGGTGTTTACATACACTGTCACTTCACATCGGAGGTAGCCTACGCCAGAAGTTTACCCCGAGCTTAAGTTACGTGTCTGCAGAAAACGAAAACCAAACCTCTCAAAAGTCCATTAGAGCAGCATTAGCATGTAGCATCTAGCTAACCGCTCGTGGGATAGCCAGCCAAGTTACCAAAGTTCTTGAGTTAGCGCTAACGTTACAGAGCAGTCAACGGCTCTGTTGACAATTACACAATAACTTTAAATCTGTGTAGTAAAAGAACGTGCCTTATCAATAGAGACATACCAACTTTTCGCTAACTAGATCAAAAACTTAACAGCTTACCAGACAATTTTCGGAGTTAGGAAAGCGCTCGATGAGGTCGACATTTAGCTAACGTTAAACAAGGAGGAGTCTCCGCCACTAATGCTTCACCTCACCGCTGTTTTTTCTCCTTGTCCAAGTTCTTGGATCATTTGTTGACTCTCATTGATGGTTCGCTCGTTAACAGAAAACACTGCCACCCTCTGGATGGTGGGCTGGAACTAGTTGGAAATCAGTCTACAGTCGCGTCAAGTGCTCTTGTTAATATTTTAAACAAGATATTTCTTCAGGATCATCTCACATTAATTTGTTTGATAGAAAACGTCCGTCTTTGTCCTATGCATTTATTCCGACACAAAACGCGTCTTGTTGACTTTCCTTGTGATTTTGTTTTCCATAGAGGTGCATTCGAGCGTTGCCTACGACAAAAATAAATGTGAACGATGTGTGTTTTTATTCTGAGCGTAAAGCCAGTATCCAAAAAACTACCAGAAATCAATCTCTTTCAGTAGCAATTCTTCCTAGTGGTGGCTTGAATGCAGCTGCAAATGAAGTTGACCAATCAGCGCCTCTGATGTTAGGAGGGAGCAAATAACCAAAACAGCACAGCTAGGCTAGCGAAAGAGGGTGAGCCGCATGAGGGTAAAATAGAAGTCGATCAGGATAGCAGCTATTTTATGTGTCTTAATGCTTGTTGGCTTAGCTAGATCTTAATTTAATCGATTATCGGCTATTTCTTTTTGAGATTGACAGTTTGGGGCCCCTTGAAGAAAGAAGAACAATTTAAAGAGAGGTAACAATCCTAACACTAGCTAACGTTAACTTTAGCAACCTGCTAGTTCATTCCTGCAAGCAGTGAGTTGTCTGTCCTGGGCGTGTTAAAGGTTATGTGCGTGGGTTACTAAATGCCAACACATTCTGGGCACAAGGTGATTTGACCAACATATTACTAACACTTATGTATCATACAAGGATTTATCGGTGGTAATAGACAGCATGCACATAATGCAATTGTATAGTAAAGAAATTTATTTTTTTTTTAATGAAACTGGATTGGTTCACGATGGCTGTGTTGACAATGACATCAGTGCTGGGGATTTAGCGATATCTCAGAGGCAAGCAGGCTAGCCTGCTTGGCAGCTTTCTTTGATTGCGGTGTATAACAGCAAACATCCTAACGTCATACGTTATGAATACACTTCTTCAAGTATTATCTCTTCTTGTATTATCATTAATATCAATTAAAGGATTGTCTTAAATGGATGTTAAGAGGTGCCAACTGTTAGCTGGTCAGTTAGCTGGCTAACAAGGCCCACGGATTCACTGCCTTTCGGTCCTTTCCCCACCGCTGTAAAAGTGCACTTCGCTGACATTAGCCAATGTTAGAGGGTCATCCAAGATAAATGGAAGTAGGACGTGTTCTGTATTGATGTCCTTATGTGTTTTCGCCGTTTGCGGGTTGTTTGAATAGATCTCTATTCGGTTTCGGCGATATGCCACGTAATCTGAAATGGGAAATCATCGTAACGTTCATAACCGATGTTTGAAACATTGTTTCTTCTTAATGAAACCGTATCGCATGGAAAGTGGAGGACCGTGGCAATTCACATCCTGGCATTACCTCTTGTGTAACGTTAATTAGAGAGCATACTTCAGAGCATGCTCCTTTACTTTGAACAACCCTTCAGTAACAATGGAAATGAAGTCAAACCACCAGCCTTGTTGTTATGCTGTATCCTTGAATGGTCTCAATGAAATAATCTCAGCAAATACTGGGAGAGTACTAATACACCTCTTGTGACATTTAGTCAACTCTGTTTGTTTGTTTGTTTTTTGTCTACCTAGTGTAAGGTCTGCAGTCTTTTGTGCATGGCACTCAGTGTGGCATCACCATGAGTGGGGAGCCCGACGCGTTGGCTGTGGTCAACCAGCTACGGGACCTGGCAGCTGACCCCCTGAACAGGCGTGCAATTGTAGAGGATCAAGGATGTCTTCCTGGGCTTATTCTGTTTATGGACCACCCTAATCCCCAAGTGGTCTACTCAGCTCTATTAGTAAGTTGTTAATTGACCTAGTCTGATTGTGAAGAAATGTCAACCTATGTTTGTTAAGTTATTTATCCTTTTCATTAGAGGCTGTGCTTTACTTTATACCACACCTGTCCATGCTTTGTTTTTGATTTCAATGTCATTTCTAACCAACATTAGGTTTAGCCTTATCATTTTCATGCACCTTCATGGAACCTGCAGGTGTGCAAAGGGTTTGAATCACTGAAATCACTGACATTCCCCAATCCCCTCGATTTAGTTTACATGTTTGTGTTGAGAAAAAAAATAAATGTTTTACTCAATTAGCATGTCTAGTAGGATTTTACGACATTCCTCAAATGAAAAGTGTGCAACCTCTGACGTGTTTTTTATCTCTTCATGTTCATCTTGCTTGGTCTGTTCCAACACATTGCTGTTGAAGGACTTGGGTAAATAACTTCCGGAGTGATAAAGAAAAAACCTTGTAGATAGAAGATTTTGTCCTCTTCCTCATTAGTGGAAGTCCCAGCTGTGGTTTAGCACCCCCTGCTGACTAGTGCTGTCAGAATGGCTTACAGTGACGTCCAGTGCACCACACTCCCCACAGTGTATGATGCCCGGACATTAACACTGTGGCCTGTTCCCCAGCAGTCTCCGCAGAACGAGACAAAGTGGAGACATCTGTCGTCTGCCCTGTTCTTTTAAAGCAGCCAGGGGAGAACGGACAGATTTTAAGAAGGGGGGGAAAAATACCCTCAAATCCCCGATGAAGACTTGTGATATATAGCACCGACAGAATCAAGGACTCTTTATTATTTTTCCTGCTGTACTTGTAGAGTACTTGATTGTTCAATCCCCTGCTTGTGATCCGTTGTGTTTCCTCTTCTCTCAGCCAACATCCTCACAAGACACAGTTGTTACTCAGATGTAAAGTTAATATTTTATTAATGTTAGTGTTGTTCGTTAATGTTAATATTTGTTCTTAGTTATGAATTCCCATCAACCCCCAACCCTGCTAGCCTTTTACCAAAGAGGCCTAGAAAGTCCTTTATCATTGTCCTTGTAGTGAAGGGTCCTTGTGCTCCCAGTCCCACAGGTTCGTTTTCTCTCTACCCTTGGTCTTGGTTATGTAAACAAAATGCCGGCTGCAGCTGCAGTTGGAAGTTGCTGTTGTGTTTGTCTGTCTGACTCCAGCCCTAATGGCTGCCTGTGTGTGTGTGTCCTTGTCCTTGCAGGCGGTGCGCTACCTGGCAGAATGTCGGGCGAACCGAGAAAAGATGAAGGGGGAGCTGGGGATGATGCTGAGTCTGCAGAACGTCATGCAGAAGTGAGTCTGCCCATCTCAGAACCGACATGACAGACATGGCACAATAGCATGCATGGCACTTTTTTTCTTTCTAGTGCATGTGTTTGGTGGGGGATGTTTGTTTGCGTGCGTGCGTGCGTGCGTGTGTGTGTGTGTGCGTGGGTGCGTGTGAGTGAGTGTGTGTGTGGGTGAGAGTCTGTGTTGGGGGGGGGGGGGGGAGGTGGTGGGG
>JASCQY010000057.1:3438417-3454214 GCA_030264315.1 Sardinella tawilis | reverse complement strand
GTTTCTCTCTCTCTCTCTCTCTCTCTCTCTCTCTCTCTCTCTCTCTCTCTTTCTCCACATGCAAGCCTTTGGCAGCAAAGGGAACACTGTGGCCTTATCCGTTTTGGACAGCGACTGGACGCTTGTGATGAGCAAAGGGACCCATCTGGCGCCCGCGTTCCTCCAACTGGAGTGTGAACATGACGTATAACGTTCAATTTATACCCCCGTGATCCCAGCGAGCAGACGGATCCGGCTCAGATTCATCCCAGATCCGGCATCTGATTCCGGCATCTGATTTCAACCCTTACTTGACCATTAGTTATTGGGGAAAACATGAGGAGCCGATATCAGTATCATAACCCAACCTAGGTTGGTTCTGACCCAGTAAAGCATCTCTTTGTGAGGTAGACAGAGGAAGCAGGCAGGCAGGCGGGCAGCATGCTGATTCTGTGTGTGCTCTGGGTTGGTCTATTGTATGCTAGTGACAGAGCAGCTTGAACAGAAGGTCTGCTGTCTCCCTGCTCTCTCTCAGCTAACCCTCCCGCAACCCTCCCCACACACACACGCACACACACACACACACACACACCCCACCCCCTCTCAACGATGGCAGATGGCTCCCGATGAATCCTTCATAATCATGTCAGGATGGCTTCTCCGATCCCAATTCATCTCTTTAAACACATTTCATCAGACGCAGAATTACACAAAGATGGAGGCGGCCCGCCAGACAACAAAGGCACACAAAGATCAGCGTCGCAAAACAAGTGTGCCTTGTCCGTAATGCCTTTTAATCATGCGTGGCCTTACAGTAGCCTACACTGTGTCTACACCCGTATTTATGAAAAGAGGACGAGTCTATTTCTACTCTTCTTTATGTTCTTCTTCCTCGTGGAATTTGTTTTCCAGTTGGTCGCTCGTTTCTCTTTTCTTTCTGCCTCTCTGTCTCTCCATCCATCCATCCCTCCCTCCACCCTTATTGCTTTTTGCTAATTTGGCAGACAGCATTGCGATTTTTCCTCTACCTCTTTACTGGCTACACGACAGCCACAGCCACACACACACACACACCCACACACACACCCATACACCCATGTAACATTGTTAATTGTGGATCAGGTGAAGTTTGTTTCACCTCATTTCAAGGTCATGCACCACTAGGACCATTTTCCTGACTCAAAGGGCACGTAATTTCACAGACGCGCACTCCCCATTAATCCCCCCTGAGTGGGTGCTTAAGAACTTTCCAGATCACAGATTTGTTTTGCTCTTGTTTTCTGACTGGCTGCCTCCCGCGCCTCTGCGCTTGCATTAACCCCTGCTCCCAGCTCCTCTTCAGCACCTCCGGATCGCCGCTCAGCGCCGCGCCTCGTCTCACCCCAACTCTCGTTGAAACCCCTCACCCCCCACCCCTCTCCCTATGCTGTCAGATGGGCCAGCTCTTTTTGGTAATGTCCCGCATTTGGAGATAAATGATCTCTTCTGCTGAGGTGAGGCGTATCTGTGGGTAATTAGAATAAATGTCAGTGTAGTGCGCAGGGGGTGGGGGGACCATCTCAGTTGTTCTGAAAGCACCTATAACCCAGCAGAGACATGCGGGCCTCCCCCAGTATACTAACTGAAGACTTCCCTGTGTCAGTAGACTACAGCATTCATATGCACATCATAGGTAATAATACTGTAATTATTTCAGGATTAACCTCAAACATGAATTGTGGAACTGACTTTGAGATGTTTAGCTAGATGTTTCACAAATAAATCAGCCAGAGGACAATGTCCCTGAAGGACAAACCTGGCAACAGTGAGAATGTGTGTGTGTGGTTTTGTCTGTGTATGTGTGTATGGCTGCTGTGTGTTTTCAGTTAACGAGGCCATGAATAACGCGCAGGGAGTGTATGTGTGTGTAGATTGTGTGATGGTTAAATGTGAATCGAGCGAGCTCTCTTGTGACAGACCAGTTTGTCTCTTCCTTCCTCTCTGTTTCCTTGACTTCAACTTTTTGTTGACTCATAAATTATTCATGGGTCTAACTGAAGATCTTTCATTAACATAAAATAACAATTTGCAAATTTATGGAAACCGCTAATTACTTGCCTTATTTGCCATGACTATGATATTAAATATTCATAAATGTGTGATTATTTCTATGATTTGTCTGGGGTTTGGTTTCAGACATTATTTTCATTAAATGGAAGTGGAACTCCTCAGTTTCCCGCTCACAACAACAAAAAAACAAAACCCATGCTGACTGGAAATGTTTTGATTTACACTTTAATGCATAACTTATCATGGAAAACTAAGATCCCGTTAGAATATTCTTTAATTTACACATTCCCAAATTGCCCCCCCCCCCACACACACAAAAAAGAAAAACTGGAAATAGACAGAGAGCTCAAGTTGTGTTCATTTATGAACATTCAAATCTTGCAGTCAAGATCATAGTTGTTTTCTACAGTGTCTAGTACATTGTAAAGAAATATGTTGCAATGAAAGTGTGTAAATAAATGCAGTCTTTATTTGTTATAATACTGTACAGTATATTTGCATTGATGAGTAATGTTTTTTGAGGGGCATCTGACATAGAACTACAGCAGTGCTTGGAAAACTAAATGCTTGCCAAAACAAGGGAAAACATTACTTTTGACACAAATTACAGTTCATCTGTGTTAAAGAAAGAGACTAAAATCGGTTAATAGTGGATGAAAGAATCTGAAGACGCTGTGGAGTTGTCAGGCAGCTGTTTTGGGTCCCACCTGGGACTCGTCGAGCCACCATGTCACATTGTCTGGAAGTAAATGCTAGGATGCTAGGTATTTAACCTTAAATTTATGACTTTGTTATATCAGAATTAATTACGGATATTTTCCCCCAAACTGAATGACGTTGACGAAAACACTAAGTGCAGGCAATTTAGCTCTATTTGCACATTAATTTGGGCCCACCTGTGATGCTGAACGCACTAAGTAGGTACATCAGTTTTCATTACAGCGCTCGCTGAGAGGCTGCAGTTGAATTACGGTATTAATTATCAAATTCGCAAGGTATCAAAGGGACAAATGCTGCCGTGCTGAAAAGTAATGCTTTTCACCGAAACAGATATTTTTGTGCTGCTATCCTTCAAATTACATTTATTTTTGAGGGTTAAATGAGAATGCTGGACTAATTCTAATTCCAAAATCCAAATTCTATAAACTGTGGGCCTGTAGAGCTTTCCCAGTGAGATTTCCAGAGTGGAAATCAATAATCTCCTGTTCCTTGGGAGTGCGATGCATCTCAGAACCCACCATCAGGCGGCAGTTCAAGCACTAATATTCTCTGCACCAGCTCCAAGCCACCACTGCTGAAATCCATCAACGGGGTTTTTTGGAATTCACCGAGAGAAACCAGAACCTCGCTCAGCCCCTTTGGCAGGGGTTCCCATGTTGTAAAGTACTATATTAATCATAATCACACAACACCATTAGACTATGTCATTCTATTAAAGAAATCACATTATCATACATTTCATTAATTAATGCCTAACCCAGTCAATCTACTGACAGGGAGAAGTGCCACCTCAGAGTAGTGGGAGCTCAGGGTGGAGGGGATGGCGCTGGGGGTGGGGGTGGTGGTACAGAGTAGATGGGTGGACAAAGGGCACCAGGCTCTCCACTCTGACTGTCTCTCCAAAGTGAAATAAGGGAGGCCCATTTGCATGTGAGGTGCTTGTCGGCGGTTATGGGGAACTGTGCTGCTTGATCACGCTGTGCCAGTGTGCCCGCCGCCTCCGAGGGGCTCTCGCTCTCTCCCGGGTAAGTATCCTCTCAGCAAGAGGATACACACACATGCACACACACACACACACACACACACACACACTAGGTCAGGGCGCTGTTGTGCCAATGGTGGGCAACACAATTACCTTTCTGGTAAGATTGTGTCATGAGGGTTTTGGGCACCTGGGTAACTTTAAACTGGTGGGGTGGGGTGGGGTGGGGTGTGGGCCCTGGCATGGGCATTGGGGAGATGAGTCTTTAAAAGTGTGCCCTTATAGGAAGAGGAAGAGGCCTCTCTAAAGTCCCCTCCACACATGGCTGTTGGCCCTCGTTATTTTCCTCCAGAGCTCACAACTTATAATGGGCAGATTACACTTCATCACACTGTTGAAATGTATAAGCATGAAGCCGCATCTAACAGGCTGTAAGTAATTTGTGGTAACCGAAAACAAAGACTCAGAATATCAAAAGTACTACAAAATGATAGTGTCCTACACAAGAGGGGAACAAGATCATAAGTTCTCAATAGATTTGCTCAGAAGCAGGTTTGTTGCCTTTGTATGATACTGTATTCATTTGAATGAACCTGACTTCTTAAACACCTACTGTACACACACTAATATAACAGACCAATATTAGAGCAGGTAATGTACAGTAAATCTAATGTGTTTTGGCTGGTCACAGCCAAGAGAGACTCACAGAGGAATGCTGACCAGACATGATAGTTGAAGCAGCCCACAGTTTGATACTCTGGGCTTATGTCTCTTGCTCAACCTCTCTCTTTACTCTTTTCCTCTGTCTCTCTACTGGTTTTCTTTCTGTTTTCCGTTTCTCATTCTTCCCTTTCTTTCCCTCACGCTCTTTCTTTCTTTCTGTCTTTCTTTCTTTCTTTCTTTCTTTCTTTCTTACCTTCTCCCCATCTGTCTATTGCTGCATCTCCCCCCTCTCTCCCATCCTTTATCTCTCCTCTCCCCCCTTTCTCTCTCTCTTTCCCCCCTTCTCTCTCTGTGGACCTGATTTGCATGTGTGTTGTATGTCCTGTCACGCTGCAGTGTTGACCCGTGCTGTCATCTCACTGATTACCTCCCTGGTTCACTTTCCTTGTTTAGTAACGTGCAATCAATCATAATCAATTAGCCAAAATGTTGAATCATTAAAACCATTATCATTAATTAAAATAATTATCACTTTCTGCCAATGCTTCATTACCACTGTTGTCTAAGCGTTGGCTGTCGCTCGCCAGACTTCTCTCTCTTTTTCTCTCTCCGATCCTCTGCCTCATGCTGAAACCATGTTTAATGAGTGAATGAGTAAAACCAAGAGATACTTACAGTAGGCCTACCTTAGATGAGAGAGGCCTGTTTGGAACAATGCCATTTTATTTTCTGTATAGGATTCTAATGGACAAAAACCTTTAGAGAATTTAATTTGTTTCAGGAGAAGCTATTATTAAATAAAGGAAAACAAAGGATTTTTTTTTTCATTGGATTACATAGTAGCCTATAGATATATTACATTTCATAGATCTGATTGCTGAATGTCTGGTTCAAAGTAATTTAGGATTTTCAGATTTTTAAAAGGTAACCGCAAACTAGGAATAACTATTGAAAGCTTGTCTCATTTGTTGTTTTGTTACATGAATGGATACATGAGTGATGATATCTTTACAATATGCATTTGGCCCTACACACATGCTGGTTTACATGTAAATCTAAAAATGTATCTATTTTGAAGTGAAATTCAGTATCGTCTTGCTAGATGATATATTTATAAACACTATCTAGCATGAAAGACTCATTTTCTTAATACTATTTTTCCCTTTCTCAAATCCTGTAGCTCACCACTGACAGACTTCAAAAGGATCTACCAGCCTGGCACCATCTCCTTAATTGCCCTGTGACCTGGCATGATCGGGGACAAGGAGTGTTCATCTGTGAGTCCGACCCAAACCTGTAATGGCACGCCTGTCAAGCTCTGACTGTCCCTTTTTGTCTCACTGTCTCACTATCTCAGTGGCATGGGTCATTTTTTTTAAGGTAATGCAATGTTACAGCACAGTCTACTGGGCTCCCTCCCTCACGCTTGAGCAAGACTGTCTAGTTTTCTGTCCTGGATGCGTGTCCACATTTGCGAGGCGATACTCCGGAGGGTCCCATTAATGATGTGTAAACAACTGGGGAGCATGCACCACAAAAGAGCCTCGGGGGAAAGAGGGAGTGAGAGAAGGATAGAGAGAGAGAGAGAGAGAGAGAGAGAGAGAGAGAATGAGGAAGACTGAGTTGCAGGGGCAGCCAGTCAGCCCAGAACGCTTCGTCAGGACGAAGGTAATTCCATATTTCCAGACGATTGTCAGCCAGCCTCTCCTATCCGCTTTCACTCAGACGTGGAATAGACCTGTCATTTTAAAGCTCCTCTGTAATTGCTTAAGTCATTTTTTTTTCCTTGAGAGTGGCTAGGGCCAGAGGGCCACATGTGTTTGTATGTGTGTGTGTGTGTTTTGCTCAGTGAGGAGTTCCTTAGGTGGGTCTTTATGACGGGGTCTCAACGCCTCTGTGGGTTGTTTTAGGAGGTAGAGGAGGGGTGAGGTCTTTTTTTGGCGTTGGGGGGAGGGGCGGGGACACTCAGTGGAGCATTGCTCTCTGCCACCCCAGTTAAAACAGGCGTCTCATTGGGGTCAGTCATCCCACACTCTTTGCAAAGCGTCAGAAGCAAATGGCCCTGAACATTGCACAGTATCCTGTGTGCGAGGCTACATTAAATTGCCTGACCCTGGCCTGCTGCAGACAGGCACTGGAGATTACACTTGTGACGTTCGCTCATGCTCGGATAACGGTAGTTCTTTGTGTCCTCTGTCAGGGATCCACTCCAGTCTTTTCTAAAGCCCACGTAGTCTGCTCAGCCTCTTACATACAATACCTGTATGTAATGTGATACATATATTTGACTATGCCTGAGTGAGTGTTCTGTAGGTAGGTCTATGTGTGCGCACTGTCCCTTGTGATACTCTGTGTATGTGCAATATTGCTCTGGTAAAAGAAGCAGGAACATGATATACATCGAGCAGACTCTCTCAACTCTGTTGCTTCAATACTGGCTGAATGTCTACATCAGCTAATCACCAGTAGATCCTTCCTTCCCTCCTTTCTAAAATTATTTACTAATACTGTTTTTTTAACCTGAATAGCAGCACTTTTTGTGCCTCTCTTGAATGCTAACTTAGGCCTATTTTCAGACAACTGTACATAACATTCACTCTTAAAATAGTATTTATTTCGTTTTTTTTTTTATCAACATACTATTCAACCTCTCTATACATTTTCACTCCTCTTTGACAAGGAACAGTGTTTATTTTGTACGGTGTTTGTTCAGCCTTGCGTAGACAACATTATCTCTTCTTCGCCTTCCCACACATCATCCACACACTAGAAATCCCATTGACTATTTGGCAAAGTCTGTGAATGTCTCAGGAAGCATCAGTGATGTGGCGTAGATAGCACAGGGTGGCACTCCTGGCATGGCGTGATGCCCGCTGGGAGGAACCAGGCTCCATGGGCCGGGAGACATGCCGGGTCTCAGAACATGTGGCGCTGCGAGGCTCGGCACAGTGGTGCCCTCGCCCCCCCTGCTGTGCAGCTTCGCTCTCACCCGCGCCTCCACAGTCATGGCGGACGCCATCATGCGCACCTTATTACATTACTGGCAAACGGTCCCCAGGAATGAGCCGGGAACCAACGTAATTGCACCTCATTACAGCCTCTCAAGTGTGACAGTCCCTAAAACAGAGAATTGCATTTTTTTCTTTTTTTTTTTGGATTCGCACATACACAATGCACACTCACACACACACTATGTTTTAAAAGGAAAAACTCCTTTCAGTTTCTGTTTTATGTTATTAGTGAGAATATATCATTAAAATGTGTTAAAATAGTAGGCCTAAGTAAGCATATTCATGCACACATACATAGACACACAAGCACACTCTACACACACTAAGGCTCACCCTTTTGGATATATTTTTACCATTCATTCATGACAATCACTCAACTTGGCGAAGATGGTCAAATGAGTATAAAGAGATAACACAAAGAGATATAGCTCTATACACAGTAAAGATGTTATATGGTGTCATTTTAACACAATAAAGTTGGCACTCTAATAGACAAGCCTCTGATGGAGAGCCTCAAACTCAGAGCAGTGTGAAGCATCATCCTGGCCCCTTGGCCTGTTAGTGATAAAAGGCCCTTGTTTGGTGTGTTCGGCCCGGAGAGCAGGCCTTGCTGGCTGTCACGTCATAAAGCATGCACCCAGCGAGTACAGACGTGATTTCATGGCTAGTGACTCCCATACTAATATGGCTGTGGCAGGGCACGGCGCAGGGGATAACCAAGTTGAGCTGTCTTAGCTCAAATGATTCAATTAGGTCAGCTGTCCCTATTTGTCATGGCTCAACTCGCTTTTAAATTACCTTTTCCAGAGTGCATACGTGCCTCTGCTCGCTCTGTTCTTACCAGCTCAACAGTTTCACAGGGGGGGCAAAAAATGAAAGATAATACAAGAGAGAAAGGACAAGCACACAGGGAGGTAAGGAGATGAAAGAAGAAAAAAATAGCAATAAACACTTTATCCGTTTAAAGCGCAGAGGGCAATTACTGAAATAAATATGATTTTTTTTTTTTTTTTTGTTGTTTTCTTTTTTGTCCTATGAGCTGCTTGTGTGGGGGAGTCTGGGTGTGAAATAAAAAGGGCGATTCCTTGAGCGAGGCTCACTGATTGGCGAGATGGAGACTGTGCTTTTATGCATGAGGAGTCTGATCATCTGATCATCTCCCATCTCCATTAGAGACATCATCATCACAGCCGTGGGGTCAGAGAGGGGGACAGCAGAGATGCCATGACAAGGGTACAAAATATATGGTTTAAGTCACATACACCTTGCTCAGTGTAATTTCCACCCCATCTGATAGTCAGATACTGTCTCATTATGAAAAAAACTGATCTGATGAGTCTTTGGTTTGGAGGCTGTGAATTTATCAGAGATCACAGAACCAGTAGCAGAGCAAGTCCACGATTCCAAGCCATGTTAAAACTATTTTAATACAGTATATTCATAAAGGCCTTTCATTATATATCATCAAATGTGTCCATATTGGCATTGTACAATGTTTTAGGTAGCAGTGAATCAAATTTCTCAAGGACATGACTCAAAATTCATATCAGAGCCATCCTTCATTTCTACTAAGGAATCAAATCAATGCAACAACTGATCTTGAAGAGACTTATTCCTTTCACTGTTTTGGCTTGAATCTGGCACGTGTCTATTGTCTATTGCATTTGGTCTGTCTGACTGTCAGGTCTGCTCCAGAGTCTGTCTTTCGCAGTGTCACACACGAGCTCTCTTGCCACATTAGTTGTTATTACAGCACACTTAAGAGCCATTAATGTTGATTGAGCAGACCCAGAGCAAGGGCGAGCATCTCTTTTAACTTTAATGTAGTTATACATAAATTTATTGCAACTAACCTCATCAGATTTGATTAACATAGTTGTCAGCTATGGATTTAAAGCTTCCTTACAGAACACAGACCAGAATAACAGTGTTGCATACAGTATATAGATAGCCTGGGTTTGCCCATACCTCCTGTGACACTGCACAAAATTTCGTGTTCAAGTCAGTATGGCCAAGCTGCCTATTTACTGCATTTCCTGTCCCAGAATTTCAGGCGAGCTTTTACTCCAAGGTGAAGGAGGCGGGCTAAACAAGTTTAACACTGATTCTGCCATTGAGAGGGCGGCTAGTATGTGAGACTGGCCAGACTAAGCTTGTATGAGCTTTGATGGTCGCGAAAGCCAGGCTAGTATATAGACCCTATTTACTGTACATCTAATCAGTTAGATTATATGTTATAAATGTTATAAATAACATTCAGTTTCATTCAAATAAGTCAAGTATCAATAAAGGAAAAGTTGGTAGGCCTACTGCCAATAGAGCTAGTTTTTGAGGAACAGGCTAAGTATTACCATGCAGGGCAAAAGTGTCAAAACAACACAAATGCAAGGAAAAGAGATTTCACGCGGGGCTGATCCATGTTCCTTCATGTGGCTGTAATGAAACATACCCTTCTCTCTCCTCTGGGTAAACAAAGCACCATATAAGGGCCTGTTACAGGAAGAGCTGCTCAGTCAAAGGTGCTGTCATGCTCACACGTCCATAAAAACACATCCAATACCCATTTTTTCAGCTTGACATCCCAGCCTTGGTTTTATTTACAGGAGTCTAATTTGGAGAAAAGCTGAAAAGCATGATATTTACGGTGGAAGGGTATGGTCGTAGGGGTTGATGCACCATGAACATGACTAAATCTGCTTTAGTTAGAGTCTAGTAATTTGAGAGGAAGTGAATAAAATGGACCTAGATGTTTCTTGTAGTTAGTCAATATA
This sequence comes from Sardinella tawilis, assembly GCA_030264315.1. Classification (NCBI taxonomy): domain Eukaryota; kingdom Metazoa; phylum Chordata; class Actinopteri; order Clupeiformes; family Clupeidae; genus Sardinella; species Sardinella tawilis. The sequence goes on along the minus strand of JASCQY010000057.1, from coordinate 3,444,039 downwards.
TTTTAGACATTTTTAATATACTGAATATTACATAATACTTTGATTCCTGAATTACAATAAATGTGTATTTGTACACTCCTACCAGCCATTAATGCCCATAATATTTCAAGAAATAAGTCATATTGGCCAATGCATAAAAATGTAAACAATCTTTTGGCTCTTGTCTGAGGTCTATATTTCCAAATAGCTTGGAAGTAGTCTAGGCCAAACTTGCTGTAGCATAGCATGTAGCTCACAAGCAGGCTACTTCACATTAGTCAAACTTTGATAATTTTTTACAATAAAAAAATTCAAATGCAAAAACTTTGTCTTTGTCTTGTCATTGTTTGTAACGCCTCCTTATGGGAGTCAAACCATCATCACAATGATTTTAACAGCCATACAATTGTCCCAGTTACAATTAACAGGCTACTGCTAAACTAGGTAACACACTCAAACTACAAAATACTAATTTGTCCGTCAGCTACCCATTACGCTTAATAGCACAAAAAGGCTAAAACACAAATTTCAGTGCATTGTAGTTTACTGCGCAGCCTAGGATACGTTGAACGTTTCCATTGCACACACCGCGGGAATGATGGACAGAAGGAACTTCAAAATCTGTCGTGAAACCACAGCCTGTGCAGGAAACGCGCATGTAAGTGTATGGCCAACATTAAGGAATATTTTGCCTGTGAAGTTGCTACCTTCATCATACGCCAGAGGAGAAAATAATGAGGCAACGTCATTGTAAGTTATATCGCCCTGTCTTTCTAAAGTGTGTGTGTTTCTAGACGACAAGAATCTAAATGGCTTGATATCTATTCAGTCAAACCAACCATAAACAAGGACGTATATTTGTCGTGTATGAGCTTTTTGAGAATGAGAACTGGCCTTGTGTGGCCTGCGGTGTCGATGCGTGGCCACCACTCGTCGCTGACAGCGCGGGGAGGCCTCAGCTGTCAGAGCCTTGAGTGGACGCACGCTTATTACAGTGATTGAGAGAACGAGCGTCGCCACGCCATGACAACTAAAGAGGGGAGAAAAGGGTCACTTTCGTACAACTGAATTCACACATTTAAGAGGGCTAGCCTTTCGTTAATCCGATTCACATCTATTTTGTCAGCTTTGTAACCTACAGTGCCAAGTTACAAGGAGAAAAGAAAAATAGATACTTGGGGGTAGAAGAAAGCATACAAACATACATAAAAACGTGGAGTAATGGGCTTTGTGGTAATTAAAAACCTGGCCTCTGAGCCATTCTTGACCTTCTTGGCAACCTTAATTAATGGTGGATTGATGAATCAAGCTTTAGTTGGTACAGTTGTCAAATCAATAAGGCAAAATAACCACTAAGGGGCGTGGGCACTGGGCAACCTTGAAATATGATGTTCATTGATCAGATTTAAATTCACACAAGGAAATGAAACACCAAAAGCCTTAAGCAAATGTGAATACTAAACAGTTTGACCTTTTCGGCTGATGCATCTCTTTATTGGCACTAAACAATGTGTTATCAAATCATGTTTTGTTGACACTTGACTAATTGTTTGTGTTAGTAATTGTGAGTTTAAGACTGCAGGCTAGTGAGTTTTCATCTTTGAGGGGTCATCAGAGTTGTCTGTTTGTTCCTTCCTGACATTAGATCATCTATAATGCATTTGTGAAGGCATAGGTATTCATTACTTGAAGTAGAGCATCAGTAAAATAAATGACAAATAAATCCAGTTTATTCCCATGTTGAAGGACATAACTTTTGTTTATATTGCCCTCTGTATTCATAAGTATTCACAAATTTAGCTGATTTATTATTTTTTAAACCAGTGGGCCTAATTCATTTTAGGTTGTACTGGTGATTCCCTCTCACTAGGCGTTTATTTTTTTATTATTACAGATTCATCTGAATTGTTTTTCCCTCTTTTTTTTCTGTGAATTTACTCAGTTAATTAAAGTCTCCACACCATTTGTAGAAACCTGCTGGCAGGATGGCATTGGTTGTCTGCAAGTCGTTAGTAAGTCAGGTCTCCTCCTCCCCTCTGGCTGTGGGCTTTTATTCAGCCAGAGAGAGTCTGGCTTCAGCTCCGAGTCCCACTCTCTCCTCCCTACCTGCAACATCAGGCGGGCCACATTATGGGGACCGAGCCAGGCCATGCCAAAACACAATTTGGCCGGCGTCCAGCACTTCATTGGAAAGTAATGGTTTTCACTGAACTGAGTTATGACCAGCTGTTTGCAGACAGTCTGTGACATACTGATAGTGCAGAACACCGTATGTTGCTTTCCAAATCAAATGATACAAGGAGTGTGACAGAGAGGAGAAACATCTGTCATTAGCAATTTTCAGCACGCTCCACTAATTCCATACAAAATACGCGTAATGAAGTTACCGCAGGAAACTTCAAATACTGTCAGCGCAACAAGCCTATAAGAAGCCGGATCTTATGAAGGCTCCGTAATCTAATTCATTTGTTGTGAGAAACATGCAGAAGGAGGGGTGTAATTGTTTTTGATCATGGCGTGTTTAAAATGCAAATCACAAATGTTCTCCTTTAATCAAAGAACAAAATATCAAGGACGGGAGGGTGATTCACTTCTTTTATTGAGATGCCCTCGCTTGTAATGCCAGCTATCAATGGAGTGGCCATGTATGTGTGTGTGTCTGTGCGTTTGTGTGCACACGTGTGTGTGTGTGTGTGTGTGTCTGTGTGGGTGTGTTTGTGAGGACACAAAAAAAGGCCTCGCATCTGGGTGTCATTGCTCACTCACCCAGATGCATGAAAACTAATGCCTCTCTTGTATTCTGTGATCTACAAAAAAAGATGTCCCACTGCTCGATGCTCAGTGGCTCGTGAGCGCTATTGAAATTGACTGGTTTTGCATTGCAGCTGCCATCTTGTTTTTTTCCTTTGAGCTTCAGCCTTAGAGTTGTTGCCAGACCGGGTTTTTCAAGACACATTCCAAAATCTTTGAGACTCCATCTTGATTTTGTAATTGCCAGTAGTTTGGATAGCAATTCCTGAGTGATTGTTCTGGTGACACAATAATCATACCGTGAAGTGGCCATGCACGCTTGGAAGGCTGAGTTTTAACTCGCTCTTTGCAGTATACTCTGTGTATTGGAATCTACATTTGAACAATTTGATCCACACCATCTCTGTGCATAGACGTTATACAAGGTCTGTAGATGCCGGTGAGTTTTAAACACTAATGAAAGCAGTCAGTCATCAGTCCACCCCTAACATGACTGACCACTCCTGTTTGTTGTTGTGAGATACCATGCTGCTGGGTCTTGTTAGGCTTACAGGAGTATATATATATATACAGTATATACTGCAAGAAATAATAAAATGGGTGCTTCATATGCACACTTGCATGTTCATCACTATCTTCACTCGTGCACACACACACAAACACACACACATTCACACCCTGATGATCCACAAAGATGGAAAGGTGGTGGTGGTGGTGGGAGTTGGGGGGTTAAAGGGTTGGAAGAGGCCAGTGGATGGATGGATGGATGGATGCCCTGCAGTCGGGTCTGTGCTGAACAGTTGCCGTCTTAGAGACGTGTCAAAGAATGGGTGGGCGTTGTGGAGTGCTCCCGAGTCTCTGATGCACAAACAAGGGGCCTGTTTTTCCTGGCATCGCCGGACGGCAGAAGGGCCATAAAATGATATGTGTTAATTTTGTGTTAATTATTATGGGTGCCACATGTTAAGCAGAATGCCTCTTTTCCATTGCAGATCCATGGCACTGTGTAAAGAGTTTTTTTTTTTTTTTTTTTTTTTTTTTAAATCCCTCCTCATCCCCCACCCCACCACCTCTTCTTTTAGCTGAAAATCCTCACAGATGCTTGTGTGTGGGCGAATGCAGAGGGGAACAGTTGGACGTTGTGATTACAAAGCCTTCCTTCCGCTGGAGCCTTTGCCCAAATCTGATTCTCCTGTATTAGCCTCTGTAATGATGTGTCTGATGTGCCACGCCACAGCCAAAAACTGCCAGCATGGAACTGACAATAATCACCCATAATGCAATGGGGTATGGGGCTGCCTCTCTTGAGGGAGGGTGATGGGCTCAGTCAAGAGGAGGAGGAGGAGGAGGTAGAGAACATTAGTATGCACAGCATCACAAGTCCTGCCTAGTTATAAATTAAAAGCCTGTTTATATTCTTATAAAATGTTTAGGCCTATAATTCTCCTGAACTATTAGGGTAAATTGCAATCACATACAGTAGATCCATGATTAATTACATAGATCTATGATATATAGATATATATCTCATATATTATATCATATATATTTATTTGTTCCATTTATTTTGAAAGAGAGATAAGAGAACTTCTTTGTCTGTCACCAATTTAGTACAGTTGTGAAGCAGAGTACAGTTGATGAGAATATCCTCTCTACTTGTTTCAGCACTTGGCAGCATCAAGTTAATGAATCAATTAAGGAATTAATTGGATCAATCTATAAAAAGTCTGTGAATGAGCAACTCAATCAATCAGTATTTGTGTTGCACTGTTTGTGGGTGCTGTAGTTTATTTAGTTTAGCTGTAGTTTATATTACTGAAACATGCTGGAAGTGTGAGGGCCTTACCTGACCCAGCTACGCACAGTTATTGGTGATGAGAGGCATTTCCTTCTGTACAGAAACCTTGTTATTAGGCTGGAGTCAATGACATAGTGAGAGAGAGAGAGAGAGAGAGAGAGAGAGAGAGAAAGAGAGAGTTTCTCCTCCCTCTGCCCCTCATTGTTAGGCTTTGGGGTGCTCCCTGAGTGTGTTGTCAATGGTAACTGCTGATAGCGCCATGAAGCTCAGGCTGGCTGGGTCGTTTCTTGGCAGAGCTTTGCATTCTTCACTTAGAAATGTCACATCAACGTGCAGCATAAGAGGCTTTGTGCTCTCTCTGTCACTTACACACACAAACACACGCACGCATGCAAGCACACACACATACACACACATGCACACACACACACACACACACGCACACACAGATTCTCTCTCTGTTTCTGTCTCTCAATTTCTGTCTGTCTATTTTGCTGACCTTCGCCTACGCGTCTGACTGCATTCTGTTGTCCATCTGTCGAAGCAGCAGAGTGGACACAAGACGGATGTGTCATGTTCGTCCCCCATGCAACTCTGTCATCATCACCCTTGAATATCCTCTGAAGACCTTTCTGTGCTTTGTGCTCGACTGATATGTAAGATCCCTTTAAGTCTTATGCCTCAGTCTGTTTACTGACTCCCAACAGCTCATTAAAGTGGAGTGTGTAGTGATGCCCATGATTCTTTTTATTTGTATTTATTTATATATTTTATGTAGTTATTTATTTATTTTTGCGTTCATGCGGGTGTTTGTTTCTCTCAGGGTTCTGTAGGCTGTGGTCAGCTCAGTGAGGAGTTACAGGGAGAAAGAAAAGAGGAAGATGAGAGAGAGAGAGAGAAGCAGTCCACTGCTGAACTCACACTAGGTCACGCTTGAGACATGGCAGAGCCTCGATATGACATGCTGACATGTCTGTCAGAATGGCACATGTCGACACCCCCCCCCACCCCCCCCCCCCCCCCACCCCCCACCCCCCCCCACCCACACACACCCCCCCCGCCCACCCCGCCCCAACACACCACGCCCGCCGGGG
>JASCQY010000057.1:3349049-3360531 GCA_030264315.1 Sardinella tawilis | reverse complement strand
GTGTGTGTGTGTGTGTGTGTGTGTGTGTGTGTGTGTGTGTGTGTGTGTGTGTGTGTGTGTGTGTATGTGTGCGCGCGTGCGTGCGTGCGCATGTGAGCGTGTGTGAACGCAGTGCCCCCTGTTTTCCCATAGGTATTCCAGAAGCAGTTGTCATGTTAGCAGGGGTTAATTATTACAGTCAATAATGTATTCTGGTCTGATCCATAATTCATGCTGTTATGACGTTTTGTCATCCTGCTGCTGTTCACTTCAAACATGAGCTGCCGGACCTCACGTCACCTTTGTCCTCTGAACGTGGCCAGAACTGCCGTGTTTAGAAACGCGGCGCGGGAAATAGCTGACTTCAGACTGTAATTGCTGACAATATTTATCCGACAGAGCCACCGTGATGGGTGATTACCGCTGCCCCTGGTGAACCACTTCTGTGTGCTGTTTGCACATCTGTGCCAGGCTGGGGGATTAAAGAGGACAGACTAATATCACTGTTGTCTAAATGGCTAATTCACCAAGTGGGCACATTAGAGAGAGTGGAGCAATTAGGTTTAAAATCGGATATTGGTTAATAGGGAGGTTATGATGAATGCATTTGGGAATAATATGCTTAATGAAATGGTTAAATATCTTTCAAAAAATCTTATTTGCAGCCTAGTGCTTGTTTTGATAGCACACCACATCGATAAACCTGTAGTGGTGCAATTAACAAATGTGGTTGTTATTGTTTTATTTAGCATGTGGTGCTTTTTAAAGAGTGTTATTTAAGTTAAACTGCTGTTAACTGCTGTTTATTTTTTCTCTATTCTGCGATCCATAGACTATATGATTTTGTATTCAAATTATCCGTGAGCTTGGTTGTGTTTAGTTTAGCTTTGACCAGTCTGCGACTGTCTGTTTTCAATGGCATAATCAGATAATTAATCATTTCTCTATAATTTTATCTCAACATATAAGCTATCATTTTGTTGTCAATTTTATCCACACGTAGGCCTGTTGTGGATGGCCAACAACAAAACGTCAAAAATCCTCTTTATTAGAGAACTCGACAGTGTAGAAACTCTTACATTAGAAATTCAACAACAATGCTCTATAGGTTGTCTGTCTCTTTAGGTGGCTGTTTACGTGAATTATAACCGCCAGAGGTTTAGGTGGTAAGTAAAACCTCCTTGAAATAGTTTGTTGGCCTATTCGATCAAGGCTGATTGTGTAATAACGCATTATCCTGCTGCTTTCTCACAGAGAGAACGCGCCTTGATAAATGGCGCTGTCCCTGGTCCTGAAGTGTGTTCTGGGGAACAGGAGATGAATGTCAGGAAAATGGCACATTGCCTCATGTAATAACTTCGTGTGGGCTTTGGCATGATGTTCCCCTTTGAAATAAAATGCCTGTGTATGTTACAGCTAAGTTTGTAACCATCAGTCTCTCCAAATATATTTGTAGAATTTATAGATAGGCCTACAGCCGAGAATGATCACCTCCTGTATCATGATGGCATTTGAACTTGGAGATAACCTCTTATTGACTCACAGTCTTCCATCTTGCAGCCCAATATTTCATACAATAACTGAACTAAATACCTGATTTGTACTGGTCTGGATATAGCCTACACTTTTTAATCACATCGACTCCTCATTCCTTTTGACTTCTAACGCTGAAAGCCAGTTAGAAATTGGTCTTTTCGTCCAGTTATCATCCATCCTGATTGTATTGCCTTTCAATTTGTGATGCCAATTTCCCTTGCGTTTTTTTTATTCTAACAGTAATGTAAATTTTTATAATAAGACACAGGTATTATAAATTGCTGTTAATTTGAAGAGATCGATTTTCTGTTTTATTTCTTTTTAAAATGTGTCCTTGCATATCAACAAACGGATATTGAAGTTAAACTCAAACTCTATGTTGAATGAAAAGTAAACAGTTACAGTCATAGTTACAGTGTTCTTTTTTCGGTCAATCCAGGATCCCTTTGTAGTATTCACGAAATTGCATCTTGACAAAAGCTGTAAACTGCCAACGTTTTTTTTTTTTTTTGTATGCGGACTAATTCAGACCCATTAAACTTTTGCCGTCTCTTTTCTCAATAGGCTATCACGTATTTATACTCTCAGAATTATTGCTGATTTTTATCAGTGCTGCAGAGGATATGATTGACTCATCCTATCAAATTAGAGAAATAATGTGTTTAGCTTTTTTAAACACACCGCTTTCTTTTGGTCGTCCATCTGACTCCTGTGCCACGTTTAAAATGCCACCTTGATAGGCCCAAAGAAGTTATAAGTTACAGCCTATTCTTTCAGCATCTCTACCCCTTGCTGTGTTTCACCTTGGTGCGTTTACTTGTGATATAGGCTATTTGCTGTTGTTTTGCTCTTGAGCAGGGTTAGATGGCTTATCACTGCTCTGATTTTTGTTTACCAAAACAAATAATTAAGAGAGGTTGATTCAAAACTCCATAATGATAAATAAAAGTGAAGGTGTCGCCTATCCCCTTGTTGATTTTTGCCTTCTTAACGGCAATGACTTGGTGGCGACATGGGCCACGCCACCACCCTTTGAAATGGATGCCCTTTGGCCGTATCTAATTCTTAATCAGGTTGATGGACAGCAGAGAGAGAACAATGCACACCAACGTGCAATGTTGCTGATCATGTGTCCCGTGATTAAAGACACCCAATTACAGCAATGAACAGTGTCGTAATTACGTTCCTTAATCACATTCAGAGGCTTTAATTGCCCTAACGATGTGTTTCATTAAACGAATGTAGGTATTACAGTCGACAGTTTTCATACACAGTTGTTTTCAAATTAACATAATATTAGACACCGTCATGGAAATCGTTTTAATAACAATAATAATTAAGAGCGCCCAAGCTCTGTAAAGTAATTCCTACAGACATTCCTTTCAGCCGCAGGGCATATGTGCTCACCATGTCTGGCCGCTTCTCTCTAAATCCTCATGCTACCCACTATCATGACTTAGAGAAAGTTACAAATGTTGATGGAGCATAAAATTAATAACTCATTATTCTACCAAAAAGATCCACAAAATGCTTAAAACGTCTCTGTGTTCTCAAAGGTAAAGATAAAGAAAGTAATTCCTCAGGACTTATCAATCATAGCCTAATAGAACTGTAACTTGACTAAGCAGACAAAAATATCGACGTGTTAGTTTGATCAAAATATTTTTAATAAAGCTTTCCAACACATTGACACATACAAATGGCCATCTTTCATCAAATTCCAACTAATATATCAACAATACTCAATATCTTGACCTGACAACAACCTTAGTCTGTCGTGAGTCCAGACACACTGTAGAAGTGTATGAAATCATAGTTATTTTAACAGCAATAGTGCCAGTGCAGAATACAACTTCCCGTGCAAGCGGACTTAATAAAGCAATAAATAAGAATCTGACAAAAAGAAAAAATCTGAAACAAAATCATTAAAAAGCAAGCACTGGCCGATCCTTTCCATTATAATGTTTTTAAAATCATTCTGACAGTGAAATAAGAATTGCCTTTGGGATGTGAAATACTTGTACCACTTGTACAATTCATTTTGCTGCGCTGTCGTATTTCAAAACCTAAAGACTATAACGAGCGAATCCAGAGATATCAACTACGGTAGGTCTTAAAATGTCCTAAAAAGTTTTGCAATTTGTGCGATGGTGGCTGCATGTTGTCAGGTCATGAATATATGTATCAGGTCCACAACGATGCAAGTGCATAAACAAAGTCTGTTCTCTTCCCACTTGCAATCAGACTAGACTTTTGCGTTTGGATTTTTAAACGTAAATTCTCGCCAGCACTTGAATAGTAGGCTACTTATTTTATGTACACAATCAAGTATATTTTGAACAAACGGTGCATGTTTGAATGGGTTTTGTAAGTGTGTAAAAAAGTTTTTTCAGCATTCTTCTTCATTGACCTCCATTTTTAAATAATGGATAATACCGACGGCATTCTCTTCAGCAGTCTCCATATTAAGTCTGCATGTGCTTCTAAGTCAATAGGAGTCAGTTGTTCAGAAGCATTCTAAGGCTTGTCTGTGCACTGTTTACAGAGGCTGGAGGTGACATTGTTGAAAAGGGCACATTTGTCGGGACAAGAGGCGGCTGCAACTCCGGCGGGGAAGGGGTACCCAGGTGGTTGCTCATACGCACCTAAGCCCGGCGTAAGGGCAGTGGTCGCGGGCAGCGAAGCAGCAGAGATCGCCTGGCCTTGGTTAAGATAAGCTACAAGCCTTCTCATTTCTTCCAGTGCCTGCGCTTGCATGAGAATGTAATTTTTGGCTAGTAGCAAAGTGGCAATTTTGGAGAGTTTCCGCACGGAAGGGCTGTGCGCGTAGGGAATGACCGCTCGCAGTTCATCGAGCGCATCATTCAGATCGTGCATCCTCCTTCTTTCCCGGGCGTTGATGTTTAGTCTCAGGACTTTCTGCTCTTTGTTTTTCTTACCTCCATCCGACTTAGCACCGGACACCGCTGTCCTTCCATCTGCCATGAGCATCATGTCGCACCTGCCGTCGCTATCGTCGTCGGGACTCTGTTCCCCGCCGCTGCTCTCCGCTGCCGTAGTCCTGTTGGCATTCTCGCCGAATTTCACGCACAAAGATCCAGTCGGAAGACTATGTGTCAGCCCTCGTCCTCCTGTCAGTCCGTCGGGTTGGAGCGGGCCTGAGTCAGACGGATCGAAACAGCTGATTGGCGACTGGCGGTCCCTCGAAGGAAGATCGATGCCTGCGCCTGGTCTGAAAGAGTCCATCTTTTTGTTGGAGACAGCGCTCAGAGTTTTGTGGAAAATGTCTCCTGCGCCGCTCAAGTTCATTCTCCTGTCCATAGTCTCACTTAAGACAGTTCGACTTCAACCGTGTCTGTCCCCGGTAGTAACTTTGTCCCCTTTGTGCAGCTCAGTTGATGTCAATGTCTGCGCTACTTGTCAAATGATGTGTAGTGTCGACAGCTCCTTTTGAAGTGCTGCGCTATGTGCTGTGGCGCTTATCCTGCTCCGATTCACCTTCCAGAGATCTCGACAGCCATCAGCATCAGCCGCTGAAGGGGGAGCCTTTTACATCATTATCTCAAGGCGGGCTATTAATATGAAGAAGACTCGCCTATTGGGACAGAGCTCTCTACCCAATCAGGTTAACGTTTTAATTAATAGGATTAAAACGGTAACAAACAATCCCGGGTGCGAGCTGTCCTCTCCGTCTGGTTAGTCCTCGGTCTGCTCTCTGATCCCAAGAGCCGCTCACAGCTTTATAAAAGGCTCGGTGGTCTATTATTCGCGTCGCCATCTGTACGCAACGCCTCAGTGCACATGTTTGCCAGGCGCGGGGTCTTGTGCAGGACCTCAACAACTGTCTTTTAAGTGTTGTGTGTTGCCACAGTCACCCTTCGGAGCGCAGTAAACGCTTTCTCTTGTATTCAATTTATGGGGACTGTGGAAGCATCGCTCTTATTCTTACAAAGGCTCTTTGTCCCTGGAGCTTCTGCTACCTTTTATCTTCTTAATGATTATTATATACTTAATGACTTGTTATTAAACTGACATTTCGGCTGCATTGATAGCACTCATCGTTGCTTGCATTTACCCCCTTAATGAACATATTTTGTTTTGCATGCGTAAATAAATATCCTTATATCGTTAGCTGTTTGAACCTGACCCTATCAGAAGAGGAGTCTGTGGTCGGCAGGCTTTGTCCCTGTAGGAAGTCAGTAGATTTCGCCCCAGATGAAAAGCAACGTTTGACTGAAGTAAGGAAGTTATGGAATGCTTGTTATCTTTATTTGCAGGTGCTTCATCTAGAAAAAGGTCACAAGGGACGTTGAGTTCCACTGCGTCAGTGTATGACAACAATGATAATTGACGTTTTGGTTATGAAAAGACAACTTGATTGGAGTGACGCTCATGTGAATGTAAATTAATGTTCACCATGGCGGTGAGATAACATACACTTTGTTACACACGGGCCTATGGAAAAATTCTCTTTATAATTGTTTACTATTTGTAACCTATAGCCTCCACATCACTGAACTTGTCAGAAGAGTAGGCTACCCTTTTGTTCATAAAAAGCATCCAGTCTACACCAGGTTCAATAGATAACGTGCATATGGGCTGGAGTCAAATGAACGCACCATAAGTGAAGACATTTGAATATGCATTTGTCATCCGTTTGTAAAGGCTGGCTGTGTGGCCAACAAGTCCTCCCATCATAGATGCTAAGCATCTCATCATCACTTAGCCCCCCAGAGGCCATCTGTTGCTCATAGCAGCCAACCTCGACCTGGGAACAACATGGGCCAAACGCGCCATCTACTGGCGACAGTTGTAAACACGCCTCTTTTTCAGTTTTAATATTTTAAGTGAAATTAAAGATGCTCAGGAAAGCAAGTAGCCTACTAGCAAACTTCACCTTCTCAGTTTAACTATCCTGTTTAAATTTTCTGGATACAATAAGCTTTATCGCAACAGAAAGCAAAACAATGTAACAATTTGACACTTTTAACTAGACCTATTATTTTCATCAAACAGTTTGTTTAGGTATCACCTTATTCCCCCCAGGCATCTAGGATATAGACTGTGACAGCATGAGTCTCAGATGTGTTTTAATGGTTCTGTGTCCCTTTTAGGCTGCTAGTCCACCAAACCTCCTCAGCGTTAGCCTACTTTAAAGCACTTTAAGTCTGAGTTTTAAGAATAGGCCTAAATGTTTTTTTTTTGTTTGTTTGTTTTTTTGGCTTTTATGCCTTTATTTCAATAGGTCAGTGAGAGAGTGACAGGAAGCAAGTGGGAGAGAGAGATGGGGAAGGATCAGGAAATGACTCAAACGTGGCTCCCTGGATTCATGGTATGGTGCCCTAGCCAACTGAGCCACGGCACCCCAAAATGTTTTAACATATATAATACATGTTTTCCTTCCACCATCCTAATGCAAAAGTTGCATTTTCTTTAGGATATGTACACAAACTGATTTTGTACACTTTTTGATATTGATAGTATTCCTGTGATTATTTTTTGCAAGCATGCCCTATTCAGAACTGACCCTGTAGACTTCATGCATGTGTAGCAGATTATAAAATGGCCCTTATCCTCTCTACAGTCAGTTTTCGCCTGTGGTGATCGAGTATAGGCTGTAGGCTTAGACTACACCTCAGCTCCAAGCATGACAAGATACCTATTAGGTGCTGAGCTGCAGGAGTCTTGGCTGAGGGCTTTCTGCTGCTCCCACAGAAAATGGATATGTACTTCGCGAGGACCAGACGAGAGCTGGGGGCTCGTACTCCATCACGTCTCGGGAAAGACCTTCATGGCCAATCAGACACCGCTAATGAGACAAGATGAGCCTGCATGCGGGCTGCAACGCGGTCAAACGGCTGCTTCCCGGTGTCGTCTTGCCCCCCCCCCCCATCTAACCCTGCTTCTCTTTTTTTGCCAGTCAGCACTTGCCCACGCCACTCAGTCTTCAGGCATGCTCTCATTATAGGGCCATAAGATAATGTAGAACTGCTTCATGTCCCTGTTTTCTCCCCTCTTTTCCTGTTTTTACTTTCCTGTTTTCTCTCTCTCTCTCTCTCTCTCTCTCTCTGTGTGTCAAACCACCATAATTTTACTAATGAAATCTCTCTCTCTCTCTCTCTCTCTCTCTCTCTCTCTCACTTTCTTTCCCTTTTATTTCTTGTGCTGTCTGTTGATCTTAACTAAACCTCTTTCGTTAATGATTTGTTATTACAGGAGCATACTGTAAATTGCATTGCATTAATATATCATTTAAATTGTATTGCATTAAGCAATTATACAGTTTTAAGCCTACACATCACTTGAAAGCAATTGCTACCAGTAACCAATGTTAACCTTTCATTTCCATGGTCATGGCTCCTGGTTGTAGTAATTCCTCTTAACCACAAGGTGGTAGTGTGATACTTCTCATAGCAACACACTAACCTGACTCTCGCCAGATCGATGTAGTTCCACCAGGCAATGTAAACTCTTTCAAGGCAGCAAAAAATAATGAACCAATCAGGATCTCCCAGGTGCACTGGGCGGGATTAGAATTGATCTGACGTAGTGTACAAGTGACGCTCTGATTATCGGTTACAATGTGAGTGGTTGTAGTAGCATGTCAAAGAAGGGACAGACAAGTGGTTTATCCAATCATATGAAAGGAGTTTTGAAAAAGCCGTGCCTTCTGAAATACATTTCCAATGGAGTAGCTCCAGATGAATGTGTGGAACAAAATTCAGATGGCGAGAGTCAGGTTAGCAACATACAGTCTAAAACTCACTTTCAGGAGCTCATGACTACTTCAATCTTTTTCTTTTACATTATTGCTTTATCTCCGAAGAGAGACTCTGCATTGTGTTTGTGTGTGTGTGTGTGTGTGTGTGCATATGAGTGAACCAAATCTTTTAGTTAGATATAAAATGAAAAGGGGACAGTACACTGATATGTATCGCCTTAACAATGCAATTTTCTGATTGGCTGATGGGGTGGCCATTAATTCCGTATAACTGGTCACCCCTGAAAAGAATTGAATCACTGTTCCATACCAATGCGCTTATGAGTGGTATCCATAACAACGATAGTAATAGTTGAAACTGTAAGGAACTATTTCAGGCTGTTAACTCCCCCCTTAAGGATAGCTACTGTATAATAGGTTATTTTCTGCATTTCATCATTCACATTATTCCTAGATTCAAAGAAAGTTGTTAATCAAAAATTATATCCTAAATACATGCAAGTTCTAACCTCCACCTCGCCATTATTCCCGTCAAACCGGTCACCTCCTCGGCCGTTATCCCTTACGTGTATGCATTCATAATGTTTGGGACCATATCTTCATCATGAGGTCTTCATAGAGTAGGCCAACTCAGAAGCCCAGATAATTCCTGAACACTCCACTAGGGGGCATGCAGGCTCAGATGAATCCCCTGTGTGTGAGGGAGTGAGGGAGTGAGTGTGCAGGTTTTACTTTTGACCAGGGCACTGGCCCCGCAGTAATGCATGTGCAGTGGGAAAAGATTTATGGCCACCCCACCGTTCCATCCTGCTTTAACGCACACCGGTTGCGTAGCAACACCGGCACCCTGGGAGCTTTTATTTATTTTTTAGCAAGTAGCAATTTGATCATTTCAGAGTGGTCACTCCAAAGCAATTACCGATACTCTTCATGAGAGAGTGAGGGGCTTTTAGTTTTTTTTCCCCCCTCTTCCATGCCATTCTATCACTGTTGTCCATGATGAGAATAATAATGACCCACAGTGGCTACATGGGAAGTGTAGTAGTGTTCTATATAATTGCTGGACGTCCTTCCCCAATGATTCCTCTCTTTAAGTGATTGCCTGACCATGCATATAGTGCCCTATAGTTGTTTTCCCTCAGTTGAGTGTATGGGACAAAGCCCCATAGAGGATTCTGGACTTGATGGTCTGCATTTGCAGTCTGAGAGGTATTGGAAGCCTTTTATTGTTGGCCTCTGTCAGGAAGAAGAGCATTTGCCTCATGTAGTTTACATGTATGCAATAAATTTATGAATGAGGCATCTACAGTAGGCTACATGTACATATTTAAGATTAACTGCAGATTGTATCAAACTAATAGCCTGGCTTTCGCGACAATCAAAGCTCATACAAGCTTAGTCTGGCCAATTTCACATACTAGCCGCCTTCTCAAAGGCAGAATCAATGTTAAACTTGTTTAGCCCGCTTCCTTCACCTTGGAGTAAAAGCTCGCTTCTCATTGGTGCCTGAAATTCTGGGACAGGAAATGCAGTAAATAGGCAGCTTGACCATACTGACTTGAACACAAAATTTTGTGCAGTGTCACAGGAAGTATGGGTAAGCCCAGGCTATCAAACTAAACTTGGAGAGGCCCAAACCGGTGTTTGACATTATGTCTTTTTCAGCTTTCCTTTCCTTTCCTTTACATGTAACCTTTGTCTTTTCCACCCAGGAGTGCATTTCCTAGGGTTAGGGTTGGGGTTCAAACATCAAGGTTGCTAATTTAGCAGCTACGCTTTGGGAAATGCACCCCAGCTACAGTCGATCTCCAGCCACAGCTTCCATCACGTTTTTTACGTGTGCCCCATATGTGGGGTAATAGCATTATTTGCCAGCAGGAGGTGCCACCTCACAACATTTGCGCATGATGGACTTTGAGTGTTACCAGTGTAACCAAAGGGGATTGGGTTCAGACAAGTTCTGGATCACTGCTCCCATTAGGCCTAATTGTTGGTCAAAGCTAACAAATATGACTGCATTGTTGTTGCTGTTTTTTTTTTTTTAATGGAATGTTTTTGTTTTCAAAGACACCTTCCCATCTTCTCTCATAGCTTCACATCATCCAAGTCTATGTGGCATTGACCATGGGTGCCATAGATGGTTTATGAACCAGCTTATGAATGTGCACCCATGTTTTGTGTATTTAGCATATTTATGTTTATGCTAATGCTATGTAGGATATTTATGATTTGTAGACATTTCTTGTAGTAATTCTCATGCAGATGATACAGGATGATTGTGTAAATTGTAGGCTATATGTAAAGGGCGTGTGGGTGAAATCATGCACTGCAGTGCAATGCTCTGAGTTGACCAGAAGGCGATGGGGAGAGATTAGCATATTGCTTGTACTTCTTTAGCCCAATTTTTTGGCCTCAGGAAAGGACCCGGGGGAGGAGGAGCACATGCACATCTGGAGACGGGAAATTAGAGTAACAACATGTGGAGAAGCTGGACAGCTCCCCTTTAGAGTCATGATGCACGGATGGTTCCATGGCACCAGTGAGACTCCTGATGGGAATATGACACTGAAACAGCTCAATAAGTGATTCCTTATTTTACGCCTTTCTAAAGTCACATAGAATGAGATGATAGGACGTGCTGTAAAGCTTTGGATATATGCATTATAATGTGATGCATTTTGTAGGATGCATGTGGGCCTATATAGTATACTGCAAGGTTGAATGCGCTGACCTAGTTTTTTTTTTTTGGCATTGTTGAGAATGTTACATGGCTTAATTCAGCATTACCACACCAGCTGTTTAAATTCAGCACCAATGCACTCACATTGGTGTGGATTGGATCTCCCTAAACATAAATTCTGAAAGATTATATGTAGTCTTCTTATTGGGCAGGAATTTAAGAGTAGCAGTAGTAGGCTAGTGTGAAATAAAAACTATAGATATCCCTGCATACAAAATAGGCAGTTAAGATCAGATATTCGCGATCTTGTATATATTTATCAAGGTATTTACAGCAACATACTTAGTTACACGCCATATTGAATTAGAGCGCCATCATTCGAGGTTTGCCATCGCCTAGAAATAGCCGCAAGGTGGCAGAGCAGCATAACCTATACAACATACTGGCAACACATAGCCCTGCATACAAGAATGCCTGTGACACACACAACTCTCTCTCTCTCTCTCTCTCTCTCTCTCTCTCTCTCTCGCTCTCTCTCTCTCTCTCTCTCTCTCTCTCTCTCTCTC
>JASCQY010000057.1:3334486-3344598 GCA_030264315.1 Sardinella tawilis | reverse complement strand
ACACACACACAGAGAGAGAGAGAGAGAGAGAGAGAGAGAGAGAGAGAGAGAGAGAGAGAGAGAGAGAGAGAGAGAGGTTTTTAAATAGCAAATTTGTTCCAAACATTTACGTTTCTCCAGTCTTGGCCATTGCCATGCCGTCCAATCTATATTTTCTTGTAGCCTACATATCCTGTGTATCAGAGCTGTAAATCAGAATGGCCCAGATTTGTTGCATCAGCGATTATCTCAATCCCTAAGATTACAAGTGCGTATAACTGCAGACTGTATAATCGTCGCTTCTATGTGTTGAACGCAATTTGTCATATTTAATGCCATTTGTCCTGAAAGGTCTATTACTATGTTATATGTTACTATTCGACGCATAAGTGAATTCTAACCTCTTCTATGAATCATTGTAGTTTTCAACGACATATTTAGGAGTGACAGTCATAATTGCAATATCTATTGTCATACATGTTAACCTACAATGAAATAAACGTGTTTTTCACTTGAGTCACACATATCTTAGGAATGGATACAGTAAACAATTACGATCAGTTACTATCTAATGTGAAATATAATAGGCTAAATGAAGATACACATGAATATTTATCTCAAACTAGTAGGCTACTTCATATCCTGCGCGCATGGAACATCAGTTCAGTGGGATTCGACTGAAAGATTCAGTTGCATGTAGGCTACGTTGAGGTTTGCACATTTTGAGTTATCCCCTTCGGAGACGATGTTTGTTACAGGGTTTGACTAATATTTTTTATAATGTAACAGCCCAGGCTATATGTAGGATGAGTCTACATGTCTACATTGACTATCTTGTGCTAAATACATATCCATCGAGAAGAAGCCAGTGTCGAATGAATAATTCATTCAAGGCAGAGCTATAGCTGCCTGCATAACTGCTGATATTTCTCGATGTTCAAGCCCTGAAAGAATATACCAAAATATCTGACCGATAAATGAGGAAGATTGCAAAATTATATCTTTCTACAAAGATGAAGTTTAAGTTAGTCTATGTTAGATGTGTTCTGCTATCATGTAGTTGTCGTGGCTTTAGACGTAAATATCTCTCTGTACGAGACTTTGACTCCATTTTCTTTAAATGCCAGAGCACTGTGCTCCCACTGTCACGTTATTACGTTCCAAGACGGAGGCTATACTGCAGAGGCCTGCAGTGTGCGCGCTGAATTTGATACTATTACATTTGAAAGGTTTCTACTTTATTGCTGCAGGACAGCACAATTACACTTAATGATATGACATTATGATATTGTGGAGAATAGCTATTGTTACTGTGTGCAAATAGACTTACGCTCATTTAATATTAATAGACAATATGGAGAGCCTGAATATGACATTAAAGGAAGAGGAACATTTTCTAAAATGCACCCAAGAACTGAGTGGTCCTGGGTTACTGTGGGAGTACAACTTTAAAGAGATTTTAAGGGAGCTTATTTTCCCTGGGAAAACGCCATTGTTCCTCGTGAAACAATGGAAGCTGCATGCGGGCGACTGCAGCGGTGCGGGGATGAATGGAGGGGCGATCCGAGATGTGCGCGGGTCAGTGCATGAGGTCCTCAGCCCAAAGCCCCTTTCCCAGCCGCCCACAATGAACCTGCGCTGGGGTCGAGACTCTGAGGGGTCACAGGCCATCCCCCATTGTCCCGAACTTCACAACAGATAAACATTTATTAATGAAGGCTGACCAGAGCCCCCCAATTCACAGTAAAAAGGCTGAAAGGGGGCTGGAAATGTAGAAAAAGAGGTAAAGTAGAATGTAAAGGAAAGGGTAGGCAACACCAGAACCCATATACGTTTTACGACTAGGCCACTGTTGGAGCACTGTATAAGTCTGACCTGTTGTGTCTGTGACTA
Source organism: Sardinella tawilis (assembly GCA_030264315.1). Lineage (NCBI taxonomy): Eukaryota > Metazoa > Chordata > Actinopteri > Clupeiformes > Clupeidae > Sardinella > Sardinella tawilis. The sequence continues at coordinate 3,342,726 of JASCQY010000057.1, read as the reverse complement.
TTAAAAAATGTTGGACTATATTGAGGTCGGATTCGTTTGTCATTGCGAGGATCAATGGACTTCAGATAAACGCTCTCAAGTAAGAGATTTTCGACTGATGTTGAGGTGGCTGTGCATTGCATGATGTGCTCGTAGCCTTTAATCGTTTTTTTCAAGTGTAGTAGACATATTGACTTGACAAATACTGGTGGCTATGAATTCGACTTCATATTCAGTTGCGACAATTACATGCATGCTCTCATAGAAATTACCTTCTCAACATTAACCGTTGTCAAGGACTAATCGATTGAGTGTTGCAGACCTATCAAGTGTCATCAGATTTTCAAACGAAAGACCAACTTAGTAGGCGGATGTTGAGAAGATGTCAACGAATTGAGTTCACAGAAATAAGTATGACATGTCTACAGTCAATAATATAAAACTGTTTGCTATACCATGGGCTGCAGCTTTGTGTGTAAACCATATGAATTTAACAAAAAAGAGACTATGTCACGACATATGTATTTACGTGTACTGTTATCTTTTACACAATTTGGAAGTGTAAACAGCACGTGTTAATTGTGAGAATGGAAAACCAAACAGGTGCAGACATTTTGATTTGTTCCCTGCAGTTTCTTGCCTTTCTGTGTGTAGGGATAATTAGACGCACGAAAAATAGACATGTTAAATATTAAATGCAAACTTACTTGCAAACTTAAATCGCTTTCACCGTGTAAAAATATCTGTACTGAATATTCATGTGCGTTTTTTGGAATACCCACCTCTTTCAAATTCGTCAGGCACCTGCAGCGTAGCTTAACTCAGTAAAATTATGCGAATACTATTGCTTACTGCGCGGCCCATTGTGTGATAAATACACGCGTAATTTGCAGTGATGTGGACTGTAGGAGTTTTCATAACACATCTTGGTTTATGCGCCACACACACTACAGCCCTGCTTAAGCCTCACTGAATGATAAATACCGGCCCAGACCATATAGCCTACTGCTCTTTTACAGAAGCACTGACCTCGTTTTCATTGCGTGGAACAATGAGCTCAGCCCATAGGCTATCAACATACAGTTTCAGCTTAAGTCAGGTGTCACTGTACTAGACTGTGAAATTAATTGAGAATTATCAGAATTGTCCGGATTAAATTGTTTTGTTTTTGTTAACAAGCACAAACACCAGTCTAAAACAAAATTGGATTCTGTTTTATTTCCCTTCTCTGAATTAAAGAATCACCTAGGGTTAGTGTCTTAAGGACCTAAAGGTCCCATATCTATTTTCTCTTAGAGGAATAACAAATATGGTCATAATCAAAATCAAATATATCTGAGATTTTCAACTTTCTTTTGTTGCATTTGTAATAATCACTGAAATGTATCTTAATGTTCCAATTTAAAATCCCATATATTTAAATTAAACAAGCATTGATGTACACAGGTTCATTGTCAGAAGCTGTGTAAGGTAGTGCTATCTATGTTTATATAAATTGTTATGGAAACTGCAAAGCATTTCCATTTGACAGTAGATCATACATGATCTGCACTGGTAGCCATGCATGTGTCCAGACACAACCAGTTTTCATCTTTTCCCTGATAACTTCCTGTGTCATCCTGCTACCACTTCCAGGTCAGATGCAACTCTGATATGAGCTTTGGCCAGATGAGAGTTTATTTTGTAAATCTCCCTGATATTTGGACTTAGATTGGATTGGATTCAGCACGGTGTCCGCTGCCTTCGCTGCATTTTCTCTTTTTTCTCTCCCATCCTTTCTGACAACGTTTTTGTCTGTTGTTATCCCCCCTTTCCAAAATTCCTCTGTGCTAAAGAAGCCTTTTTTTATTTATTTACCCTCCCTCATATCCCACTGTGACCTACTTTATTTGCTGATATGCACGTGAGGAGGCGAAAGCCTCTCCTCATGGTGCTCGCTGATGAGTACGAGCAGGTTCGCATGATGAAGAGTCGGCCGTGGTTACACCAAGAGGAAGCTAGAGGCTGGAGGGATGGGATAGGGGAAGTGTGTGTGGGAAGGAGGGGGGATGGGGGCTCATGGGTAGGAGGCTGGTGTGTGTGTGTGTGTGTGTGCTGGGGGGGAAGGGGAGTGTGTGAGGGGTGGTGGGGTGGGGGGCACTGGAGTCAGCTGAGGCGATCAGCCATGTTTGCGTGACAGTGGGAGAGGAAGAACTGTCTGCGGTGCGGTGCAAGGCCTCAAAGCGCTGTTCGCCCCGTCTCTGCGTATCTCCCCTTCTCCTTCTCCTCAGTTTGGCAGAATTTTTATTTGCCATTTGCCTTCAAAAAAGAGGGCTTGGAAATCGCAAATGAGAGACATATCAGAGACTGAAAAAAAAAAAATCATAGGAAGAGATCTGTTTTGCTTACGGTGATGCTGTGTTTATGTGGATGGTGGTTGTGTACCCCATTAAACACGGTTACCTCGCTGTAAGGCTAAAGCTCTTTGATCATTTCATTTGGGTACTACACAACTGAAAATCCTCCTGCCTCCTGTAGTTTTGTGTGTGTGCGTGTTTGCATGTTTGTGCGTGCATCTGTGTGTGTGCTCGCATGTTTGTGTGTGCGTGTGTGTGTGTGTGTGTGTACTGTATGTGAGTGTGTGTTTATGTGTGCCTTTATTTATGCATGAAGATCAGTCAATGCAGTATTTTTTCGCCTGCCCCTTGTTATCTTAGTGTGTTTTATAGGGAGAAAAAGGGTGGCGTTTTAGATAGACTCTACCTCAAACATCACCCGTGGTCAAAGGTGCATGTAGGAACAGGGGGGCCAGCAGCCTCTCTCACACTGTGCTGTTAAATGTCACCCGAGTCCACCGCCAAAAGAAAAGACCATTATGGGGGCTTTTTCACAAAGGCGCCACTTTGGACTCCCTGCCTGGACTCTTCCTTTGTCAGGCAATTAACGACATGCAAAAGAAAATGTAATTTATGGAGTCATTAACAGGGGGAAAGTCACAGCAGTGTCTGGTTCCAACTGTATAAACCACCGTACTAATGAATGGTTAATCACCGTATGAAATACTCAACCTGAACTCAGTGGCCCAAAATATTAACACAGGTCTAAAATTCAGGGGTCCTATTTGATGGGGAGGGGGGATAGTTGGCTAGCTAACATTCTGGTACCATGTGGAAGAATGTCCTACCATGTTTATTTTTAACTGAATTTTGCTGCCCTGTACATTTTTTTTTCCTTTGCTACGACACACCTGCAGAAATGAACTAAATGTGCCCTAGATGCACTGGGAACACCCAGATATAGTTATTGAAATTCATTTTTCATTTTACTGCATTATTTGTATTTGTACCTAAAATTAGAACAAATGCAAGACCTGCAAAGCCCACCGAAAAGGTGGTGAAAATTGACCAAAACAACCCCAAAACAACCTATCTCAATTAAGTCAAGCACAAGAATCAGCATTGAGCAGAATGGAATATTTAATGTAGCCAATGTGCTTCTCTCTCTCTCTCTCTCTCTCTCTCTCTCTCTCTCTCCCCCTCTCTGCTGCTCTCTGCACCCCTACTGAGAGCCTTACAGCGCTGCAGATAAGGCCCCAACTGTGCTGTGTGAGATTCAGACATAATCAGTAGCACCCCAGCCTACCGGCTTCTTCTCCCTTTAGCCTCTGGGAGAAGAAGATGGAGGTCAATGCCTCTCCTAGCTCAGCTTATTTCTTCCTCGCTAGCAGATACCTTGAGGTTATGATACATGGAGCAACTTTTAGAGTCATGTAGCCTTTGCCTTGGCAATTTCATATCTTCTGACTGGACTGGATGATGATGACAATTTGTCTGATTATTACAGTTCATGAGATTAAAAAAGATGTATACTGTATGTATAGGAAAGAAGTGGCCAAATACCACTACTCAGGAGGAAGACTTCTCAAAATGCTTTTTTTTTCCATTGTTAGCATTGTCCTTGGCCCAAGAACTGACCTACTGTCACCAGCTATCTGAGCTCCTTCTCATCCAACAGAGAGATGTAGGAGTTTCAGCATCTATCATTGCACCTCAGCTTATTCCTGCCCAGCCAGCTCTTGATGACTGGACCTCACCTGACTGTATCAGACCTGTATCTGGCCTGAGGGTGGCTTAGACAAAAAAAAAAAACTACTTTCCACAGGGTCTGGCTGTGCAAGGGTGCTGCTCCTCAGCTTTTTAAGCCATGTGAAAGAATATAAAATTTGGGACCCCCAAATAATATTAACGTTGAGGACCCGGTGTGGGGTCCCTGTCAGTTTAGGGTCCTTGGACTCACTTTCCTCAGCCATAATGGGGCCCCAGGGTCTGAGAGATGCTCTGCCGAGCCTGCAATGACAGATGGAAGTGTGTAGAAAATGGACCAGTGTAGCTATTAGCTTCTGCGCGTAATGGCTACTCTGTGGAGGTTCCATGTTGGATGGTCAATGCTTTAGAGAAACACAGTTTCAGCAGGCTTGTTTTTTTTTACCGCTACCACTACAGACTATTTAATAGAGAGTGAATATCACTTATCCCCCTTAGACATCAATTTGCAGAGCAACTGGCCTCCGTAGAATGTAGCGAAAATGTCCCATTTTGTTGGCTAGCTTAATGACATTTAAGTGAGCAGATTGAGGAAAGCAAATATGATTGCAGTTTGTCTTGATAATCCTCATCCCCCTCCATCCTCTGTGCATTACTGTCAGATAGATTGTGACTGTCTCTCCATGTAATGAAATGAGTAGCATTTCCCTTGTTTACCATTAGCTTGCATTTGCCGGGGCTAAATCTAATGTAGTTTGTAGACGGCAGGTGAGCAAGCTGAGCCAAGATGTTTCTGCTGTAGTTTCTGCAGCGAATGCATAACAGAGCATTTTCTCATGTAGCAGAAGACATTTCGCATTTTAAAATAATGTTTGTGCTCCTGCAGTGGGTAGCTGTGAAAGCTGCTATTATCTAATGACATATACTTACTCAAAACACATCTGTTTTTATAAGTTGATTATTTTTTAATAAAGATCAAGCACATGTGTGTGAAAAATCGTTCCTTTATTATTTTCAGCTCAGCGTCGGTAATTGGACGAAGCCGCGTTGTCTGTCATCAGGAATGATCTTTAACTTCTGCCAGCAATCATTGCACCAATGCATGAGCCTTGGCTTTTTTTCCACCACATATAATGTTATTAATGCAGCGAGTAATGAATGAACATATGTTTCTCTGTGATTACCATCCCAGTGACTTGGTGTCCTAGTTGCCTGCCATCTCTTGACTACTGGAATGAGAATATGTGCCTTGAGTTAATGCTGATTGCAGCAGCTGCCAACACGTGAATCTCCATGGCAACAATAAGGGTTGCCTGGCAACCATGTTCTTTTAGGGACACTGAAAGTGCCCAAAGGCTTACTAAAAATATATAAGATTGTAATGCACCAGTAATGCTTCAGCCACACCAGTGTTGGAGTGTGAACGCAAACAGGAATAACGTAAAGGAGCACACCGTTTTTTTTTTTGTTCGTTTGTTTTATTAAGCCTCAACCACATGCGACAAAAAGAAATAGTAAAAGAAAAAGTAATATTTTATTTTATTTTTTTTTACTGTGCCACTGGAAACAGACATTTCTTTTTGTATCAATCAGATGCAAGCCCAAATTCCTCCACATTTTGTTTTTGTGCTAGAGAAGTAAGCTCGGCTGATGCTAGGAGAATTAATAGCCTGCTTGGGCAGCAGTGCAGAGGGTGTGCTGTAATTGGATTGACTGAGATCGAAGAGGGCGGGCGGGCGGGCGGGCAGGCAGGATAGCAGGCAGGCAGGCAGGATGGCGAACGTCGGCCATCTTGCTGCATCTCACAGCAGCTCGTTCGCTCGCTCTCTCGCTCAGACCCAGGTGGCATGCGCACACGCCGCGGAACAAAGCATCCCATCAGCAGAAGTGACATCATTGCAGGCAGCTCAGCTGTTTCTGCCAGCGTTCTATAAATAGGGAGAGAAAGAGAGCAGGGGGAGGAAGCGTGGATCCCTGCTAATGCAGAAAATCTTTAACTCTCTTGACCCCGTGACTTGAAAGATGTTGCCTTGTTTTGTTGAGGTAAACACATCCTGCTGGGTGAGAGCCTTCTTGATGGGGAAGGATTTTTCTCTCCCCACCCCACCCCACCCTACCCTACCCTCCTACCTCACCCTCACACATCCCTTATCGCTATATGCATCTGTCTGGTTTTTATCTTCTTCTCTCTTTTTTTTTTACATCCATTTATCTTTCAGTGTTGTGATTTTTCCATTTGTACACATGGTTGGGTTTGGGATATACTTTGCGCAGATATTTATAGGTTCATAAATGTCCACTGGAATAGGAGACAAGGATATACGTACATGCGTATTGTGCGTAACAAGTTTAAAAATATGCTCAAGATGTAGAACACAGTAAGTGCAGTTACAAGCACTCCAAGAAATACATCTCCCACCATGTGTTGTTGTCCATAAACATTTCACTATATAAAACAAACAACAAATACATCATGAACAGCTGGTAGACTTTCATCTCGTAAATCCACTGTATATCCTGTACCTATAGTGTGTAAATATATATGCACACGGGTAAGCTTGTATTTAAGGATTACAGGGGATGTATATTATGTTATATTTGTGCATTTAATTTATGCATTTTTGCAACAGAGCTCTAGTCTAATCCTCTGTGTTCGTAATCTCTGTAGGTAAACAGAACTAAAGATGGAGTCGCTGGGCTAACGCTTAAATCAGAGAAAATGTAGACATTTAAAAAATAAATCTGCTCTAAACAAACAGAAAACAGAGTGAACACACCACCTGGTCCAACAAAAGTAACTCATCTGTATAGATAGTCATCATCACAATGCATTTACTGAATTTGGTCAACTTGCACTTGCACAACTTGCATTATCTGTAATTAAACTAGACTAGTTATTTTGCCTAGCTTGTTTCAGTCATGTTGGTGAATATGGATATTTGTGTATGTTTGATGTTCGAAGGGAGCACTGTAATTGGTGTGTTACACCTGTGTGTGAGTGTGTGTGTGTGTGTGTGTATGTGTGTGTGTGTGTTTTCGTGTGTATTATTGTGAGTGTGTGTGTGTGTGTGTGTGTATGTGTTTTCGTGTGTGTTATTGTGAGTGTGTGTGTGTATGTGTGTGTGTGTGTGTGTGATGTTGGTGGTGATGGGGGGTTGGACAGCAGTGGAAGAGAACTCGGGTGTATTGCTCATGCAGCAGACCAGGCTGTGACAGCATCTTCTCAGTGTGTGTGTGTGTGTGTGTGTGACAGCATCTTCTCAGAGCAGCCCCTCCTCTCCTTACTCCCTTCGAAGAGAGAAAAAAAAAAGCCTCTCCTTTGGACTGATGCCAGCACTGCCGTACGTCCCCAAGAAGCCACCACAGTCACCACGGCACCCGTTTGGACCAGCGGGCCATCCTCTGTTGCAGCCTTGCACACACTCTCTCTCTCTCTCTCTCTCTCTCTCTCTCTCTCTCTCTCTCTCTCTCTTTATCTGTCTCTTAAACACACACAGACACACACACACACACACACACACACAGACACAGGGGTCAGAGAGAGCTGGAGCCGGTTGGCATGGTGCCAGGGTGGTCGCGTGCAGGACCAGTGCCAGGGCCACTGCAGGCCTCCACTCTTCTCCATTCTTCTCCTCTCCTCTCCTCTCCTCTCCTCTCCCCTCTGCTCCCTTCTTCTTCTCTCCTCTGCCTTCTGCTTTTCTTCTCTCCCCTCTGCTCCTCTCCTCTCCTCTCCTCTCCTCTCTTGTTTGGCGGAGCAGCAGCAGCGGCAGCGGCAGCCAAACAAGCCAAGCCCAAAAAAACTGCACACATCGGAGCAGCACGGAGCGGCACTGTGTGGTGCTGTGTGGTGTGTGTGGTGTGTTGCAGAGTTGTGTGGCGTGTGTGGTGCTGTGCGGTGTGGTGCTGTGTGGAGTGTGTGGTGCATGTGGTGTGTTGCAGTGTGTTGCTGTGTGGAGCGGACTGGAGGCATTCAGGCCTGGCGGCCGGCTCCCTGAATGTCCTTTTGTCTCAGCCCCGGCGTGGCCAGGCTGCCTCTAATGAGACGCTGCTTTGTGGCAGGCCCTCTCCACATCAAGTGGGCTGCTGGTCTCATTAACCTGACTGCTGCACATAAAGAAGGCACACGCGCACACACACACACACACACACTCACACACACACGCACACACACACACACACACACAGACACACACACACACACACACACACACACGCACACACACACACACACACACACAC
>JASCQY010000057.1:3221197-3236755 GCA_030264315.1 Sardinella tawilis | reverse complement strand
TGCTATTGAGATTCAGCATTGGAATACTCAGAAGTAGTTTTAAGGAAGTAATCAATTCTTTGTGTTCTTCCTTAGTTCCTTGATCATTCTATGATGGTGGTGTATTTGCATTCTATGATCATTTGTCTAATGATTTTGTTCTCATCCCAATTCCCTCCTGGTTTCCTGTCTTTATCTTTTCCTTTTTCTCCATCTCTCCTGACAGGTGCGCAAAGAGTGCGAGGACAAAGGTGTGTGGAGCCTCCCCAGCAAGACTGCTGAGGACGGCGCCTACAAGCTGACCATGGACTTCCTGCGTGAGGCGGAGAACCACTGCGTACTCCAGAGCCCCATCCCCATCACCTGCCCTGTGCGGCTCATCCACGGGCTGAAGGACGAGGACGTGCCCTGGCACATCTCCATGCAGGTGGCCGAGCGGGTGCTCAGCGCCGACGTGGACATCATCCTGCGCCGGCACGGCCAGCACCGCATGGCTGAGAAGGACGACATCAAGCTCATGGTGTACACCATCGACGACCTCATAGACAAGCTGACCACCATGGTGTGAGAGGGTGAAAAAAAAACAGAAGGAAAAAGAAAGAAAGAAAGAGTTATGAGGAAGAGGAAATAAATAAGAGGAAAAAAAGAGAAATTGGACCTGGTCACATTGTGCCATCACAATGGCCAGTCCCTTAGATGCCAAATTTTACCCCCCCCCCCTTCAGTCCTTAAACCTTCCCTCAGGCCCTTCTCAACAAACATGCAACAAACAACAAACAACAAACAATCAAGGGGTTGGGGGGAGAGTTACATGAGGGCATAATAGGTCCAAACTGTCGAATGGCAACCCCTTAAAAATCTACTACACCCTCACCCCCCACCCCAGCCTCCTGCTCCTTTTGTGCCTTTCAGAGTACATTTTTACTCGTTTCCAGTTTACCTTGTGCAGCGCTGTGAAGACCAGTCTGTTTTTATCCTCCGGAGTCCTGCTGCCTCTGAATCTGTATTTGTTACCCTGGTTAATAACCAAAATACCATAGGTCTGCTGTGCCTTTTTTTACCACATTTCACACTATGTTTTAGGCAATAAAGCCTCTGTCTATTAAGACTGGCTCCTTCTCAAATTAAACATTTGATTAGAAGTAGTGATATCTTATTTAAGATATGAATATGATGAATTCTGTTCTTTCCTGTGCATGCTTGATCTTGTTCAGAAAAAACATAAGACCTGTTTCACAATGGCTAGCTTAAATGAGAGCAGAAAGGTCTGTTGTCTATTGTGTGAAGGGGAATGCCCTGTAGGCACTGACGGTTTTGTTTCAGAGCGTTCTCAATGAGACTAGCAAGAGTTTGGGCCCCCTACTTTCGGGTGCCCTGGGCTGTTCATTAACGTGTGATGAGCTATTGGCCAGTGCTCAATGGGCCGAGGATTTGTAGTCCTGAAGCCGAAACCGGCCACCTCCCTCCCTAACTGCTCTCTTGACCTTTCAGTCATGTGCTAGAGGTAAATAAGCAGTCTTGAACTAATCAAACGGCAGACTTGAGGTCGCTGTGCATGATCTTTAGCATCTATCAATGACTTTAGCGCATGTGTGATCCTGCTGAATTACTGATACTTTCCCAGTTTATTGGCAAATATTGGACACAAATGTTGTAATAGTACTATAGCATACAGAATGTATGGTAGGGCCTACATCCACCTTTCTGATACTTGGGTGCATACTGAAATCCATTCCCAAAGTTTTATTTATATGGAGAATGTATTGCACAGAGTAGGCATACTTGTTTTTTCCTGACAATGTAATCCATTTTACACTCTAATGTTATTTAATCTGTTCTCTCAACAGAGGCAACAGACATCAGTAATGATCTTAATCTAATAGTCACAGGGCACAGCCCTTGCATATGGCCACAATTCAGAATTGTAAAATGACCATGAATCTTAAACAATACATTGAAACCTTACTTTTTCTCTATACATATACTGTATGGCTGTAGATGTGGCCATTGCTTTAGGGGGTCAACTATAATCTCTCAGGCATTGTATCTTATTGTTGCTGACGTTAACTGCATGTGCTCTTTCAAAGTGAAAGCATTAGTCCAATGTGATACGGGACGTATTTCCTATTCATGTAATCTCATGGGATCTTACTCGTGGTGTCTGCCCATAAAACGAGTGGCGTGCCACACCAGTCTGTCGCCTCGCCCCACCCCCGGTTGTGGTACTTGGATGTTGCAGTCCAGCATCCTCACCCCGTGTCCTCACAACGGAACAGACTACGGCCGAAGAAGAAAGGGACACGCCGTGATCCTCCAAAGCGACGCTCTGAGTAAGGTAGGCTATTAGTGAAATAACGTTTTTAGAGTTTGCTTATCCGAGGATATGCTCGCGCACAAGGTTAATTCGCACTGGATAAATTGCAAAACTGTTGTAATACAAATTAACGTACACAACACAACTGTAATTGTCAAACAGTTATCGATTGTTTCTCATGTAATCTGTATTAGGCTACAAAATAATCGGTTGCTTTTAGCCTACTTTATGCAGGTGTCAACTATATAATATGCTTAAGTGATGTCTTCCGTTGTCTGCTTTTCATTAGTTGCTGTTAGTCAAACAGTAGCCTATGCCCGGGGGCTTTACGGGAAAGTCTTGCTGATAGGGATGGATGTGATGTGCCACACCCCGTCCCGCATGTCTCTCCTGTCCTCTAAGCTAATATAGCCAATTGCCTGGGGGGTGGGAATCTGCCAAACCCCTTTAAAGCAACCCGACTGAATTTTAGACTGTTTAAAATGCCTTGTCTAAAGAATATTGTCTTGAAATGTCTAGCTATAAGCAATTTGGTAGAATATGTGTCAAATTTAGTGTGTGTAGGCTATATGTTTGAAGATATATTTTAGAGTGCATATTTTGTCCTTTGACCTAAAGGGAGTACAAAATCATATCAAGTGGAGACAGCATGGCGAACAGAGGACCCAGTTATGGGCTGAGTCGAGAGGTTCAGGAGAAGATCGATCAGAAGTACGACCCTGATCTCGAAGGCAAGCTGGTGGACTGGATTGTGGTCCAGTGTGGGTCAAACATAGACAGACCACAGCCTGGCAAACAGAACTTCCAAGCATGGCTTATGGATGGCACTGTAAGTTGCGAATGGACCAATTGATGATCAGTATCATCCTTTATTTTATCTCTCTTCTGTCTTTCATCTGCTTGCATTGTGCCTTCCTTATCTTCCTATTCTTTCGTTCTGTTGCAGATTCTCTGCAGACTCATTAACAGTCTGTATCCTCGTGGCAAGGAGCCCATCAAGAAGATAGCAGAAACTCAGATGGCCTTTAAGCAAATGGAGAAGATCTCTCAGTTTCTCCAAGCTGCAGAGGCCTATGGCGTGATCACCACAGACATTTTTCAGACTGTGGACTTATGGGAAGGTATGGCGATAGGGATCAACTGTGACTGAATCGTAAAACTTCCTTTAACTAGTAATCTCCAATCGATCAAGAAAGATATGAATCACTCATCCATGCCATGTTGATTATACTGTAGTTTAGAGGGACAAAAACAGCCCTGCATGCAGCCTCAATATCCTCCTCCCTACATCATTGCTATTGTAATGTGGCATTCTCCTGAGTTAATCAAACCATTACTCATCTATGAGCTATTTAAGCCTTGTCGTGAACTCAGACTCATTGCCTTTTGGGCAGAGTGAAAAACCTGTTTGCAGGAAGGCTGCAGCTCTTAGTGTAATTGTTTTCTTCTTTGTCAGGCTGACTGTAAAAAACAAAAGTGCTTTGTCTCCGTGGATACAGGAAAGGACATGGCCGCTGTACAGAGAACGCTGATGTCTCTGGGAAGCCTAGCCCTAACCAAGGATGACGGACATTACCGTGGCGACCGTGACTGGTTTCACAAGTGAGAACACTATTTTTTTTTAGAAACCTTCCTGGTGTATGCATGAGTTTTTATGCGTCGTATAAAGGCCTCCTGTTCATCTGTGTATATGTGTCTTGCATCTGTATATATGTGTATGTGTGTGTGTGTGTGTGTGTATGTGATTGTTCCCTGGGTCATTTCAGGTTGTATGTGTAGGTGTGTTTTAACATTTCTTGTTTCTTGTGTGTCACATTCCAGGAAAGCCCAGAGCAACCGACGTGACTTCTCAGAGGAGCAGCTTCGACAGGGTCAGAACCTGATCGGCCTTCAGATGGGCAGCAACCGTGGGGCATCTCAGTCCGGCATGACCGGGTACGGTATGCCACGGCAGATCATGTAAAAGACCCTTGTCCCCATACCCACCAGTAGGACCTTAACCTCACCACCGACACCAGAGGAGGAAAACTCTGTCCTCAGAAAGTCCTCCTTCCTTCTATTGGTTCATCAAAGGTAATTTCAATGATTACCTGATCGATTTGGCTACCTGGAGATGTGCTAATTAAAATCAGTTGATCAGTGAATGGTTAAATCTAATTTATGCTAGGACTTTGAGGACTCTGAAGCCAGATGTTTCCACCTCTGCCACACACAATGCCGTGCAGTGTTGCTTAAGAGACTGTCTCCTTGCTCTACTGCAAGGAAAGAGACTGTGTTTCTTTGGCAAGCTAGAGGCTTTCTGTTTACCAAATGAGCAGGGTGGAATCCCCCTGGGAGCTCCTATACAGTATGTACTGCCGCTTAAGTGCGTTGAGAAGTATTGCAGCATGCATGTACGTAATATTAATAAGACATTTTCTTTTATGTTTTGATATTTAAAATGTGTGTCATTTTGTGTCATGCATTTCCATATCATTTTCATGTTATGTTACGAGTGTCTCGAGATGTAAGAGGTACTTCTTTTCAAAACTTGAAACCTAAACTTGAAAAGATTGTACAGTAAAGCTGTTGCTGACAATTCACCTACTGTTGCATTACTATAACAAACCACTAATTTATTCACATTTGTGCCGTCTTCATGTGTATGAGTATTACGTTAGAGAGACTGGAAATGCATATTTGTCTTTGAAAATATTTATTTTTAAATTATATATACATTATCAGAATGCTTGTTTATATTTTGCAGCTTGTGAAGGAAAGTGTTAAATAAAGTATCATCAGATTAAAGTAAGAATGATTTCAGTTGCTTCTACAGAATATTGGATTGTGTTATGACTTATGTTTATGTCTATACACTATTTCCAATTTCATTATTGTTGCTCACTTAAATGTAATTTATGGAACCCGGCATTTTAAACGCACATTTAAAAAGGCAACATTTAACTACATGTAAACTATGACCAACAGGATGCATTATCCAATGCCTTTGCTTTCAATGGGGCTATGACATTCAGGCAGAAAAGGTTACCCTTAATGGAACCGTTATTTATGAGGTCAAGCCATGAAGCCCCACAGCCCCATTGAGGTGGAAAATCAATTAGAGTAAGCATGCATGAACTGGCATCAGCACCACTTCACCATCTGGAGACACTAGTGAACAGTTGCTCTAATTGAACAGGAGTGACTTTATGTCTCTTGGTTTGGTTTATGATATTGCTCTGGCATTGCTTCGGACACCAATCTCACAGTCTTAACGATAAGGCCCCGTCTTGTTACACTGGGTAGGAATGATGGTCATTGTGCTGCTGAACATCTGTATCATCTTTTAGCAACTCCAAAGGCCTCCCGCATCATCGGCCATCAAACAAGATTGTCATTATCCGGTTTTGGGGTTTCTTAGACAATGTGTCCACTGTAGTCCAAGTTGATCATTACCAACTTCAGTAGGACACAAAGAGCCTTATGTGTCCCAAAAGTGGCTCTAGTGGGTTGCGGGACAAATCAGGGTGCAATGAGTGACTTGGAAGACTCTTCCCTAGCCAATGAGGGTCTGGCTCTCAACAGCGATGACACCAGACTTCTAATGAGGTCCAGAATCTTCTTTTACATATTTTGAGTTTTGACCATCAGGGTTTATCTGCCTGCTGTTTTCGGGGAGACGGCGTTCAGTTGTGTGCAGCTGAACTTGAGTCTGGATTACCATGTTTACAAGGGGGTTAATTATACTACTCCCGCTCCTGTTGGTGTTGGTGGTTGGTGATACGAACGAGCTGAAGGGACAGAGGAAGGAGAACGGGTGCATGTACAGCCATCCGGGGATCCCTGGTGATCCAGGCCACAACGGCTTGCCGGGCAGGGATGGTAGAGATGGGTTGAAAGGTGACAAGGGTGAACGAGGTGAGACTTTCAATGCTATCTACTCACTATTGCTTCATTTTTGGACAACGTGAGTCATTGCTGTTTGCAGACCTTATTATGATCAAATATGATGACACAAGTCAAAAGTGATTGTTTTCAGTGTCAATAAATTATCGCACTGAACCGCTTAGTAGAATAACTTGCAGAATCATCACCTAGTACGCATTTGACTGTTTCTCTCAAAATTGCAACACTACCTGTTCTCTATTTGATGTCTGTTTGTCTTGGGTTGTTTGGGAATGCCCTAAAGCCAATTCTACCCTCTTACATGTAAATGTCATCTTGGAACCTTTAGGTGACTTTGGTCTTCCTGGAGCACCAGGGTCAAATGGACAGAGAGGAGACAAAGGAGAACCTGGTAAACCTGTTTACTTGTTAAACATCAGATTTCCAAGCACTAGTCCTATTTGTCTAGTGTTTAACGTCCCCTATTGGCTAATTGCATCAGAAGCAAACACCATGTAAAGAGTGAGCTGCACAGCACTCTCTCAGCTGTGACTCAGAGCAGTAAAAGAGGTTATCTCTATACGTGGTAATGCAGCGCTTAGGAAGTGCATTAAAATGTTTGTAAAAAGGCAGCGCTAAAGGCATTGTTTCACCTTTTCCACTGAGGTTTATCTCATGACCTCAGGTTTACTCAAGTGTTGTTTTGAAATCTAACATAGCACAGCATACTCTATATCTTGTATGTTGATAATTCTCCAATATTCCATTTCCCCAGCATAGACACATCGGCAACTACCCACATACTGTAGAGTGGGCTACACACTTGACTTGGTCAAGTTCAAATTTTTTATTTTTTGCACCACCAATAGATGACATTTATGCCTGCTGATTTACATGGTATAGCTTTACGTAAGGCGACTGGCACAAATCTCAGAAGGTGCAAACTTTACTAGTAGTAGCTTTACTCACTATTAAATCATTTAGCATGAAAGCATCTGTTAATTGGAATAATACGATATAAATGACTCTAATTGTGTCAACATTGGACATTGCCAGGACCACCGGGGACTGCAGGGGCAAAGGGGCGGCGTGGTGAAAACGGAGAGAGGGGGTCCCCAGGAAAGATGGGGCCCCAAGGCGTTCAGGGGCCTGTGGGAGTCAAAGGTCAAAAAGGGGAGCTGGGACTGCCTGGTCCACAGGGGATCAAGGGGGACATCGGACCTGAGGGGCCTCCAGGTGAGAAAGGTGCCCTGGGATACCAAGGGGAAAAAGGGTTTACGGGACCAGTTGGCTCACCTGGGCGACCTGGCCCTAAGGGGGAGATGGGACCCCCTGGACACAAAGGCAGCATCGGGTACCGTGGCGAGAGGGGGGCTCGGGGCGAGAGGGGCGACAAGGGGGATGCAGGACCCCTGCCGGACATCCCCAAAAGCGCCTTCTCAGCAGGATTGACAGAAAGCACCAAACTGCCGGCCTCAAACGCACCCATCCGCTTCGACAGGGTCATTTACAACAAGCAGGGTCACTATGACCCTCAGAGTGGCCGTTTCACATGTGCCTTCAGCGGGGCTTATTACTTCAGCTACCACATCACTGTATTCTCCCGCAATGTCAAGGTGGCACTGATGAGGAACGGGCAGAGAATCATCCACACCATGGACAACTACCAGAGCAGTGAAGACCAGGCAGCAGGAGGGACAGTGCTCCACCTACAGGCAGGAGATAAAGTGTGGCTGCAAGTTGTTGGAGGAGGGCAGTTCAATGGGCTCTATGCTGATGATGATGATGATACCATCTTCTCTGGGTTTCTTATATTTTCTGATGGTGAATGATAATGTGTACAATGTGGATAGGACATAAAAAGAGAAAAGAATCAAAATGATAGTTACAAAAAATAATTAAAGGAATGCAAGAAAGGGAAAGCTGTGGTTGTAAACAAATAAATAGACATTTATGTTCTTCTTCAGGGAAAATAATACAGAGGTGGTAAAGGTAGGTACTTTAGAGGTCGTAAAACAAAACTGTTTGGTTTGGTTTGGTGTATAGGCTATGAGGTCTGGGCCTTTTAACGTGTAACTTTTTTTCTATTTTCAAAATGTGCATGGCGAGACATGGCAATTTTTACAAGTAAAAGAAATAAAGGGAAAAGACTCTTGATTTGATGAATACAAGTCTATGATTAACATGTGTCTGTCTCAGGCTCCTTTCATTACAAGGGTTTGTGCCCACGTATTCCTGACACTTGAGAATTGAGAATTGTCATCAGTATTAAATGTCAATTTATGCAACAAGACACGATAGAGTACATTATCAGGACTATTATTATTATGGTCATGCTGGTGGTTGATGGAGTCGTTTTGTGTGAGTTTGCAGTCAGGGAGCTCATTTGGGGGTACTCAGACCACACTACCCATCTCGCCCTGACTCCGCCCCAATGCAATCAGTGCAACAAGTGCACGGATGCTGGCCAATAGCGTACTTCGATCAGCCTTGAGATGGCTTGCTCACCACCCACACTCTCCTATCAACGAACTTTTGAGTTTCTTGTCAGAGCGGCTGGTCAACTAGGGACCTTTGATGTTTGTTTGACAATACTTACAACTTTGAACTGGCGTAACGATTTTGTTTTTCATGAAATTGCAAATTTTGGGAATAGTCAGTAAATTTTGCCGATTAGTTTGATGAACTTTCTCCTCGACTGTCCTATGGCGATTCTAGAATGCTGCGCTCAGTAAAGCCGAGGTCAGTTCATGTTCTTCAGATGTTTAGTTAGCATTTGCTAGTTTGTGACCTAGTTAAGTTAACTATTTCCGATGTGTTTACATGGAAAAATATATAGTAAATAGGAATACGTGAACCTTTGGACCTAACTCACTTGTTAGCCTGAGAGTCGAGTCGATGGCTACCGAGCAAGAGGACGCAGCTGGACTAACGTTGGTGTGAAACATCGGACCAAGTCACGCTAGCAAGGAGCATGAGAAAGGTAAAGACAACAATAAATCAACAGTTTAATAGCCTGTAAACAGCTATTATATGACATCATTTAGCATTTCAATTGTTCCATCCAACTTTGGATAAACTTGTTTGTTTGTTTTTAAGGTTCCCTAGGCTGTCATTTAGGGGTGCCACTAAACGTAATCTCCCAAAGTTGCAATAAGTTTATTTCTCACCCTTTCGTTTCCTTACAAAGAGAGGATCTTTGTGAAGGAGGGGCATTGTGTGTGTGTGTGTGTGTGTGTGTGTGTGTGTGTGTGTGTGTGTGTGTGTGTGTGTGTGTGTGTGTGTGTGTGTCGCGTTACTACCCACTGGTTGTTATAGTGATGTGTTGGGAGGGGGTACTGACTGCACACAACGGTACTAGGGAGTTTGAAGAAGGGGGTGGGGGCCGCTGCTGCATTGGCCACAAAAGAGGTTTATTGGGAGAGCAAGTTAATTAAATGCACAAATAAATAAGAAGGCAACTTTCCTTTCTCCATCGCATAACCTAAAATCAAGCCAGCATAATCCCCTTTACTTTCTTGCTTGTGCCATGGAATGCTGAATGAGATTTCATTTTGACTAAGAAATCCAAAGATTAATTCAGCGGTAGTAGCTCCTACGCACTAACAAGAAACAACAGCATGCCTCTGCTGTTGGCTAAATTACTCACGTATTTGACTCATAGGCTGATTGATCATTTTTTTCCCACGAGAAGGTATGCACTGACAAACAATAATTGGATGCCTTCTGAAAAACTCAGTGGGGATGAGTTCAGACAGGGCTCGCGGGGAGATCGACATAGCACTTTCATACTGTCTACATGCTGAAAATCTTATCAGGTCTTCTGAGCTGAGGACATTGCGTGCGGTTTTGTTTATGATGGTTTTATGTGGAGCCATTTATGAATATGGAGCCTTTTATTGCTGTGACAACATTTTCTTCCTGTCAAAGACTTGAAAGAGTTAAGGGAAGTGGTTGTGTTGATTACACATACTGTAGGCCCAGTCATTAATGCCTTTTGCAAATTGTTTAAAGAAATAGCCTTGGCCTAGACAATCTAGTTTTGTCCAGTATTTCATTAAAAAGGTGCCATGTGGACCACATCTGGTGCAGTTTCACTTTTCGCCCCTTTTCTGGTGCAGTTTCACTAATCGCCCCTCTTCTATCATAGCTTTCCCATTTATCAGAACACAACAACATGGTTGGGAACATCTGCAGTCAGTGCTTCCACTAAAGTCACATGAAGTCATTCACAGATCCTATTGTGTGCCTTTGTGCTGTACGTCATCTGCACATGGCCCGAGCAGCAGCAGCAACAAGCTGTTGCTCATTGAGAGCACATAGCTTGTTGGAGCCTGCTGTCTGACACATCCTGTACCATGGCATCGCTCGGCGGAACAGGGAGATCTCTGTCAGAGGTGGTGCTCGCCCGTAGCCACCATACAGGGGCTCCTTGTCTCATTCAGGCCGCCTGCCTCCCTCCCTGGTTTCAGGGGACACTTTTTTTGTTTTGAGAGAGAGAGAGAGAGAGAGAGTGAGTGTTGGGGTGGGTGAGGTTGTTTGTTTACAAGCTGAAGACCGAGCCGACAATGTAGAGAACTTCTTTCCCTTCATGTACCAGCACACCACACAGAGATATGAAGAAGGATGGGGGTCGCAACGAGAGAGAATGGCATTTTAAGAGGGGGGAATAGTGGCCTCACTGGATACTGTTAGTAGCGAGGAGAAAGAGGTAAAGAGAGATCAAACAACTCGACACAAAAAGCAGCCAAGAAGAGGAGGGGGTGGTGGAAGGGAGGGAATGAAAAGAGAGGGACCAAGAGAGGGAGAAAGAGGGGAATACAGAGGTATGGAGAGAGGTAAAAGAAAGGGGGAGGAGACAGACAGTGAGACAGAGAAGAAGGGGGGGGGGTGGTTGAAGTAATGAATGAGTGAGAAAAACTCCCTCCGCTCCTCTGCTTTCCTTTCCTACCTGACTTCCCACGCTCAGAACTGGGTGGGGCCTCTAAAACTCACATCTACTTCCTTTCCCCCCCTTACCATGTCTATCAAAAGGGTAACTGGGTCACCCAGCATCGCAACACTTGTGTATCAATATCCTCTCCCAGCCAGCTGGAATAAATCACTGCACCTTTCGCTACACACCTCAGCAGTGACTCTGCACCTGTAAATCAACCTGACACGTGCCCCGGGGCGGCTGTTGGCTGTGTAGCAGGCCACGCCGCTCAAGAAAGTGAGGGTGTTCACCTCAGCCTGTTAGCCAGGTTGTCTTACTTTGTCATTATTCTCAGTCAGGATGTCTGAAACTCTATGAGGCTATTACCATTTCCACTGAGAAAGAAGGAAGGAAAAATGGGAGGAGGAAAAATGCCTCATCATATCTTGGTAACCAATATAGAAAAATAAGGGCCTGATTGGACATTTTTATGAGCCAGCCCTGAATCATTGCTCTCGTAGGTGCTGAGAGACGAGATTTTTTGTCTTCAGAGATTCATTTTCTTTTCTTTTCAATTCAACAGGTTAAAATTTCCCTTAATACCCATACGGTGTCAGTTTCACTTATTTAAAATAAATAAATAAATAAAAAAAATGTACCCCCCCTCCCCAAATTTTTATACCCCAATTTCATAAAGTGAGTCTGGAATGCTGGTTTGAACTTCATCAACAGCCACACCAAAAGCACCTCCAGTGCCTCCAGTGCAGAAGGAAGCTTCACATTATCCGGCGTAACCTCCCTTATTGAGGTACTGTATATCTGTGTCTTTGGTGACAGTGCACACAGATTTAACCATTGAGGCGCAGACTGGTAAAGCCCCCGTAATCTGATTAGGAATGGGAGAGAGGAGCGGAGGAGAGGAGACAGAGTGTTGTGCCTGCGCTCTGGCAGTGTGTCGAGAGGACGGATGCAAGGGTTCGCCGTCGCCAGCAGCGCAGGGCGGACAGTCAGCCATGTGTCTTTTAACGTGTCCACGGAAAAGCTTAGCTTTGGCGGGGGTCGCGTGCAGGGTGATGGGCCATGGAGTCATTCGAGTCGCCCCGGAAACACCATGGCAAGTTGTGTTTGTTGTTCTCTGCCTGTCCCACAAGGACTCCTAATTATTTTCTTTCTCTCTCGCTCACTCTCTCTCTCTCTCTCTCTCTCTCTCTTTGCCTTACTCTCCCTCCTTTCTCTCTCTCTCTCTCTCTCTCTCTCTCTCTCTCTGTCTCTTTCTTTCTGTCTTTCTGTCTTTCTTTTTTCTTTCTTTCTTTCTTTCTTTCTTTCTTTCTTTCTTTCTTTCTTTCTTTCTTTCTTTCTTTCTTTCTTTCTTTCTCTTTTCCCCTCCTTCTTTTTCTTGTCCTTCTCTAGCTCCTTTAATGTTTCGTGCACTCCTGTATTTTCTTTAGTTGTGTCTTTTTGTATGTTATCCTCTCCCTGTGTCTTTGTCTTCCTCCCACTACCACAACAACCACCACCACCACCGCCCTGTCTAAGGAAGGGAGTGCTTATCACAGCACATTTAGGATCTCTTAAGCTTTGGACTTATCAGAGTCTGACCCATGGAAGTGGCCTTTACCACAGCCAGGCCTAACTCTTGAGCAGGGTAGACAATAGATTGCACTATAGATAGATAGATAGCTTTGTCTGTGCCGCGCGCTTGCGCGTGTGCAGAAGAGAATGGGTCCTCTTTATCAAGCAGGCAGGACTGGCTCATCTTGATAGGTAGATGGCGGGAACAGGTTTGGTATGTGCGCAAGGTTATTTCCAGGGCTAGACAATGAAAAAAATGTTTGCGCAAAGCCGAAAGGAATGTTTTTTTTTTCTTGCAGCCCAGGAGAAGCAATGGCCAATTAGTGGAGATTAGATTTCATGAGTTGATTTGCTAGAGGCCATCCTAGGTCTCATCATTTAGACTAAAAGTGTAGCCTACTCTGTGATTCTGATCCAGTACACTTTTTTTGCCAGATTCCGCACTTTTTTTTCACGGTCCTCCTTCATCCATTCTATGCAAGTTGAGAAATAAATAAGTGAAACAAAATCTGTGTTCTTCCACAGTTCTTGGGAAATGGGAAAACCAACGCAATTCCCGCACTTAGCCAGAGCTTTGAGCCAACCAACACATTGTTTCAAGAGGGACTGATGAGTGATTTCTTTTGGCCGTGTAGCTCAAATACCAACAACTTTTTCGCCGGAAAGGAGGACTCACCTTTAAGCCGTCACGTCAGTAGTGAGTGCTGGCCTGGCGGTGAAGTGTGTTTTGGGCTGACATGGTCCGGGACGGCAGGCAGCTCCCGTCCCGCGGTTCTGTAATGAGGGCTAGTTAGAGAGTTCAGGGGCCATGTCATGTTTATAACTGTTATGTAAGAGCTTGACTCCTCTTTTCCGCCATGGAATGCTGAGAGGATGTCTCCCTGTGTGTGTGCGTGTGAGTGTGCGTGTTTGTGTGTGTGTGTGAGTGTGTGTGTGTGTTCTGAAGGGATGAGACACTCGAGAATGCTGAGCTTTAGTGGATGACTTCCTGTCGTTTGTGTTTGTGTGTGTGTGTGTGTGTGTGTGTGTGTGTGTGTGAAAGGGAGAGGGAGACATTACTATGGTGGAGGGTTCCACTGAGGATAGTTTCTTGCTCTGTGACAAAAATGTGATGCATGCATTCAGTTGCATGGTTGTGTGTGTGTGTGTGTGTGTGTGTGCGCGCGTGCGCGCAAAGTTGTGTATGATCACCTGAGTGGTTTAAAGAGAACCAGTTGGCTATATGGAAGGTATTCTGCTGCCTGTGTCTGTGTTTGGGGTTGAGGGTTTACATGTTTGTGATGTCCTTGTATGTGTCTGTTGTCAATTACCATGCCTATATCCATTGTTGTGTACACAGTGGTGGGTGTTCTGTATGTAGCCTAGCCTGTTGACATTTGTGTTTGTGCACAAGTTTGCGCACATGTATGTGTGTTTGTGTACTTGATGTTAACATGCGTTCATTGTGTGTAGTGTGTGTGTGTAGTGTGTATGTAGTGTGTATGTATGTGTGTAGTGTGCGTGTAGTATAGTGGTTGTCCTTGCGAGGGGAGTTTAATCTGAGCCAGGCTCCAGCTGGCAGCCGTGTGGGGGGCTCCTCCAGTCTCTGAGCTCTTAATTAACTCCGCTTTAGAGTTTATCAGACCAGGGTGGAGACACCAGAGAGAGAGAGAGATGGAGGGAGAGAGAGATAGATGGAGAGAGAGAGGGTTGGAGGGAGTGAGGAGGAGAGAGAGCGAGAGAGAGAGAGAGGGTTGGAGGGAGTGAGGAGGAGAGAGAGAGAGCGAGAGAGAGAGAGAGGGTTGGAGGGAGTGAGGAGAGAGAGAGAGAGAGAGAGAGAGGGAGTAGGAGAGGGGGGAGGTAGAGGACAGGAAAGAAGGAGGTGTGGAGGTCTTCTGGGAACTGAGACAGACCTGGAGGGTGGAATAAGTCTCTGGAGCGTGAGAGAAGACAGGCACCAAAGCTCATAAGAGCAGAACAAAATATGCTTAGCTTAGCTGAGTTTAGCTTCACTTAGCCTAGCATAGCCTACTGTAGCAACCATGACCTACTGTACAGCCCCTGAGAGCAGGGAAGCAGGCTAATAAGTTTCAGTGTTTACTCTCTGTCTAGCTGATGGATGCCATGTGCCTGTGGATTAAGTAAAGATTGAGAGTGGCAGAGTGAGTGAATGAATGAGTGTAAAGGAGGGAGGGAGGGAACGCTTGCTTGCAGTAGTCACAGCAAACTGAAAAGACCTGTCGAGTCACACAGAGTGGAATTTGAACGTGACCATAAAGGAGGCCATTGAATGAATAAGTAGCAGGAGTGGAATTCAACCGGCGTCAAGGTCACCTCCAGTCTGTGGCACTGAAAAAGAAGTGCAGGGGTTGGTTGTGTGGACTGGACTGAGGTGACCAGACACGAGCAGAGGACCAGCTAGCCTTGAGGTTAGCTCTGACTGCACACCGTCCAACATGAGTCCTCAGATGAGCCGGAGAACTGACCTCAGGTCAGCGGCATTTCATTTCATTCCTTAAATTGAGGCTAAAGGGGAATGAATGGTGTATTAAAGTGCTTTGCTCACAGCAGTTAACCAAAAGGCAGGTCAGCCTTTATCCCTTTGCCTGGGTAGATGGCTGGCCGGGACAGATCTGGGGGAAAAGGGAGGCAATTTGTTGCATTAATCACAATGGATTAGTGATTCTCATTGCTTAGTCATGCTAAAAGCATAAAGCCCTTCATCTAAGCCACCCTGGTGCCAACCGACGTCTTCCACTCCCCTAAGAGAGTAAGGGGCCCAGTTTCCCACCACTGAACAATGTACTGCACTTAAGAGATGTAGTGTACACACACACACACACACACACACACACATGCGCACATACACACACACACATACACACACACACACACACACACACACACACACACACACACACACACACACACACAC
>JASCQY010000057.1:3195150-3205755 GCA_030264315.1 Sardinella tawilis | reverse complement strand
TGTGTGTGTGTGTGTGTGTGTGTGTGTGTGTGTGTGTGTGTGTGTGTGTGTGTGTGTGTGTGTGTGTGTGTGGAGTTGGACAGACAGAGGGAGGATGGGAGGATGTGTGACCCTCTTAATCCCATGCAGTCCTGCAATATTGTTTGCCCAGAATAAGTCGGTCTAACAGACAGACTCAGGAGGAGAGAGTCTGAGGGTGAAAAATCTGAGGAATGACCATGTCTGATCAGACAGACAGACAGTTAAGGAGTGTTTAACCACATAAAGTAGATAAAAGAACGCACCCAAAGATCTGTTTTTTTTAATCTTTCATCATCTCAACATGTTCTGTCTACACATGCACACAAAACCTCTCAAGTGGTCTGGTGTCTGTATGCTGATAATGTTCTACTCTTTACTACATCCAAATGCAGGAGCACTGTTGTTTTCACAATGCAGTACAAAATGTACAAGTAATTGATGATACAGTATATGACCAATGATAATTGTTCGTCAGACAGATGATTAACTCATTCCAAAGAGTTTTATGTGTGTTTATTGATTTGCAGTTCTTACAATCCATGGAAGAATGTGGTCAGTTGAGTGTTTTTGTTTGTGCAGGGATTACAGGGGCGTCAGTACTGTTTTATAAGGCATTGAAGAATGTGACGATTAAAATTGTTTTTGTTTGTGTGTTTGTGTGTGTGTGTGTGTGTAGTGATTTCAGGGGCGTGAGTGATGCATATGAAGCGATGAAGAACGTGGCGAGCCTGATTAATGAGAGGAAGAGGAGGCTGGAGAGCATCGACACTATCGCCCAATGGCAGGTCTCCATCCTGCGCTGGGAGGTGAGGATGTTTACACGCTTTTATTTTGACACTTCTTAAGGTTCCAAAACACAAATAATTAACTGGTTATGAAACTGTTCTGAAAAGACCTGAAAAACTCTTTGCGCCTTATGTGAGCAATAATGAGGAAACATATAGGTAGGTTATGCCGCAAAATATGCGGTTATAACTTGCTAAAGGAGAGCGTGTGCAGCATTGGACCTGCATCCTTACATGACCCCCTTTTTAATCTATTAAAGTGCTGAGGGGAAGTGAAGCAGAGACTTCGGTCATTTGGCTGCACTCTGTGCAGTCAGCCGTTGAATTTAAAAAAAAAAAAAGAAAAATGAAACTAATTTCCTCTGCGATATAATCTCGGGACATCTCAGAAATGTCAGGCCGGAGTTGGTCTTGTTGAGGGTAGTGGTGGTGGTGGTACTGGTTCAAGCCACAAGTGTTTTTGCTCTGGGATCTCCTCTCAGTCCTGATCCCTTCCACTCTCGCTCTGGGAGACTGACTGGACATAGGGCCCCATAGCCATTAGCCTCCAGTACACTTAATCAGAGAATACATTTGCTATTACTAATGGGTGCTTTGGCATTGACAAATGGCCGTTATCCACATGAAATGCTTCTGTAGCTCAAATGGAGGAATAACTGGTGGAACAGGGACCGGTAGCAACAAGCACAGACCACACCGTACCAAAGCCAAGGTTTGGAGAGGACAGAAGAATTAAAAAAACACAAAAACAAAACTGTAATCTAAACAATTAGGTCAACATTTACAAGACTCCTACTGATTAAACGATATGTGTGAATGTATGTATGTATCATGATAAAACCATGTACAGCATCTGGCTTAATCAGCCTGGTGTGTAAATATCCTAAGAGCCTTTATGTATTCAGAAACATTGTCCACTGTTGCGTCTCTCAGCACTCGGTATTTGGTTTCCCTATTTGTTATGAATATAATTTGATATTGATATTCCACTGAGAGTCACTTCAATGTGGACTGTAACTGGATAATGCAAAGAGCAGTATATCGGATTACCATGTAATCACTTGTTATATAATCCTTGTTTTTCCGCCATAGTGATGGACATCTATCAATCACTCTGGTCTAGACAGCTTTGCCTGACTTGCAGGATGCATTTCTAATGCCTAGCTAGCAGGTGATGCCCTCTCACCTACTTCCAGTGCTTGAGTTAGATAAAGGATTGGATTTGGTAGGGGAGGGCGGGGGGGGGGTGTTTGCCATACATAAACATTGCAGCAGAATTCCCACATGCAGAAGAGTCACAGCAAAACAGCATAGCACACAGCAAGACGCACACAGACTGGCTGTATATAAAAACACACAAAAGCGCTGCTTGTTTGGTAGAATATGGGGAAAATGCCACACGCCATGCAGAGCATGAAAAAATGCTGGATGTTTGCCAATGCAAAATCAGTTAAGTAATCTCGAGTCTCATCAAATTCTGTTCCAGTGACCTGAGAAGTTGGGTCCATTTCTGTTAGTTCAGCACAAACATGATAAATGTATGTTCTCTCTGTTTTGTTTCTTGGAAGTCAATCTGATCTGAGGCCAGCTTTTCAGTATCATTTTAGATTCAGTACATATCACACTATTACACTATTATCACACTTTATCTGCCTTAACAATTGGATTCTATTCTCTGATTGGCTGATGGGGTAGCCATTAATTCTGTATAACATGTCTCCCCGAAAAAAAAAATCACTGTTCCATACCAATGCACTTATGAATGGTATCCATAACAACGATGATAGTAGCCGTTGAAACTGAAAGGAACT
This sequence comes from Sardinella tawilis, assembly GCA_030264315.1. Taxonomy (NCBI): domain Eukaryota; kingdom Metazoa; phylum Chordata; class Actinopteri; order Clupeiformes; family Clupeidae; genus Sardinella; species Sardinella tawilis. The sequence goes on along the minus strand of JASCQY010000057.1, from coordinate 3,203,138 downwards.
ATTTCAGGCTGTTAACTCCCTCCTTAACGGTGGCTACAATGGGTTATTTTCCTCATTTCATGCACGTTGTTCATAAATACAAGAAGACTGTTATCCCTTACATATATAACACTTGCTGCACAAATTCTGCATATTTCGCTTTAGAATTTGTTGCGCAGGTTTAGCTGTATGTTGCGGATGTGCATATTTGAAATTGTGAATGATGTTGCATGGTTGTCCTTGCTTCTCCTTTTTTCTTCACATGAACACTCGTCTGTCTGTCCGTCTGTCTCGCACCTCTCTCCCCCAGGGTGAGGATGTGTTGGCACGCAGTTCCGAGCTGATCCACTCGGGGGAGCTGACGCGCGTGGTGCGTGGCAAGACCCAGCAGCGCAGCTTCTTCCTCTTTGACCACCAGCTGGTCTTCTGCAAGAAGGACGTGCTGCGCCGCGACCTGCTCCACTACCGGGGCCGTCTGGACATGGACACCACCGAGCTCAAGGACCTGCCGGACGGACGAGATGCCGATCTGGGCGGCGCGAGCCTACGGAATGCTTTCCGTCTGCGGAACGCAGAGACGCTGGAGGCGCTGTGCACTCTAAGCTGCCGCAGGCCCGAGGACAAGAGGCGTTGGCTGGAGGCGTTCGCTCGCGAGAGGAGGCGTGTGCAAGAAGACAGAGAGATGGGTGAGTGGAGAAACAAGGGGGGAGAGGTGCAGGGCAGGTCAAACATATTGAATATATAAATATATATTGTGCATTGGTATTGTGGAAATAAAAGGCAAGGTTTCCAAATTAAAAAAGCCAATTAAAAACAATTTGTTAAATTAATTGAATTTCTCTGCCCCACTGGGTCTAAAAGTCATAGCAATGTATATGATGCCCCCTTGTGGTGAGATAATAGATGGAGAAAAATGCAGATGAGGACAAGACATACCACTGCAACCAGTACCTTTTGAATATTTAACTGGTGTTGAAGGAATGAATATCCTTAACTGATTCACTACTGTTACAATGTTCCTTTACAGTAGGTACAGCAGGTGGTACAGTGTTTGATCAATTGTTAGTCAGTAACAAATTTGATCAATTACTAGTCAGTAATGAGTAAATGATGTCATGGATGTCATTTTTCTCTCCTACAGGGATGGAGATCAGTGAAGAGCAACGGAAAAAGGCGATTCTCAATGCTCAGAAAGCAAAGCAAGGCAAGATAAAAAGTAAGCTAGATAGCCAAGATATCTTGATGAAGAGATATGTTGACTTGTGGAATGCTGTATCTAGAAAATTCTCATTTTCTTGTGTGTGTGTGTGTGTGTGTGTGTGTGTGTGTGTGTGTGTGTATTTTGTTTCTTCCAGGTATGGGCTACTCTGGCCACCCAGTGCCTACACAGTACCAGCCTCTTCATCCGCTTCACCAACGCCACGTTACTGTGCCAACCAGTGTCCCGCAGCAACAGGTGTTTTCCTTAGCTGAGCCGAAGCGGAAGCCCACCCAGATGTGGTACCAAATTGCTCGAAACGCCTTCTTCAAGAAGTAGAACAAAGGCCCCCACCCTTCCTTGACACGTTAATCGCCTCCTTCGACTTCCGAATTTACAGACTTAAGCCGCTGACTTACAGCATAGTATTCTGGACTTGAAACAATGCAAAAGTACCACTGAGTCAAGTCCAGCATACATAGCTATTGCTCTAAGCCAGTGACTCAAGTCTGTAATCGAAGTTGAAAGGGACCAGAGACCACGCCTCCAACAGGAAGTCCAGCAAAAGCCTTCACACTTCTTACATAACCTCAGTGGCCACGCCCTCCACAGGAAGCGTGAAAGGCTGAGCCAGTGCTGCTTTTAAACATTCTTCTACAGTACGAAGTGGATGTGCATAGGAAGACACATCGACCCTACTGATGTGAAGACACACTGAAGTTTGGCCTATCATGGACTGAATGTTTTTGTTTTGTTTTGTTTTGTTTTTTTTTTAACATAAAATATGTGCATTGTTTTGTAAAGTGCCTATGATTAAGAAAAAAATACCACAGGAGGCTTGCCCATTATGAACTGTATTGGCTATATGTTTATGTATGCGTACCATGTGAATGTGTGTGTGTGTGTGTGTCCATGTAAGTGCCTGTGACTTGAGGGTGTAGAGAGAAAGCCCAAAAAGTGTTATGTAAATCTTGATTCCCTCCATTTCACTGGTGTGGTGAACATGCTGCTCATATTGAGATTCTCCCCTTCCTTCAAGACCCTTTAAGATGTGTTTTATATTAATAACGACAATGATGTATATTCGGCTTTTAAATTCCTACATATATTCTTATGTGACATTTTTTTTTGTTTTATGTATATTTAAGGCTGGAACCTTCTGAATTTAGAACTCACTTTTGATGGCAGTACCTACCGCCTGATATGAGCTTTAGGATGACACCATTTGAGTTATTCTGCACACTAACACTGTCCACTCTATGTAAATAAACTCGTGTTCACATGTTAAAGTTACTGATTCCTGTTCTTCATTCAGTTGACTGCCTGAAAGGTTGATAGCTGAGAAAAAAAACGGGTGGTGTAAATATGCTGAGTTGAGTGAATTTTTATGTAGTTATTTGATTTTTTTTTCTTTTTGTTTTGAATGCAATAAGTCTATTGTCATATCATCACCCTTGTAGTGCCCCTGCATGTTATACAATACCAAATCCCTGGAAGAATACCTCAGACATAGCAATTGCTCCCCCTGCTCGCCTAAGGGGATAACGTTACACCCTTCTAGTGTAGCACACGGAGCAACACCACTCTATCAGCGTGGACGTCTTACTTTGAAGTCTGCAGGTTCACTGATGTATCGGTCCTTGTTTTATTCCAGGGAGTGTCCTTTATTGAAGTTCACTCAGACTATGTAAATGGCATTTTTCAGAGCTCTCCATAACCAACTGTTGATGAAAGCGTATTTAAATAGGCCTGATGATTTGGTGTCATGGAGCCCGAGCGCGAAGACAGTGGGCAGACGGGTACCGACGATGCGCCTCAAGACGACATCGCAAGTGTAAGTAATAGCCTATGCCAAATTCATCTGTCATATGAAACAGAATGTGATCTTCGAATGACGCGGTAACTTTTGTTTCAAACGTACGCTCTTAGTATTTCCATATATGCCCCTCACATGAGGTTCATGATGTTGCCCTGATGTAACCTATTAGAAATCATAGTTGGTAGGTTATTTGAAATTCAGGATTATTTAATTCAGAAAAGATACATATGGCCGTGGTGACATCGTTGCGTTAACAGGTAGGTGGATGGGATAACCATATATGAATAATGTATGAAAGGGGAAACACAACGCGTCTCCTAGTGCGAGAGGTAGGCTAGAACCCGACTTGACCATAGCAAGACGATGACCATGTGCTATTTTTTAAACTCTGAGAAAGCCACGAATACAGTGATAAAACATTCTCACTCATAACGCCTTAAGGATAGAGATCACATAGGCCTACCACACATTCAAAAAAGTCTATGAAGGTCACCACAAACAGTCTAGTAAATTAGCTTGTCTATGGAATTCAGATTCACAGTTACAAGGGGACGTTTTAGAGTATTTTTAATGACATACATTATTCTCCCTGTGACCAAGGCCTAGTTGGATGGGTAAGTGGAATGTAATGCAATCCTTCAATGATATGTGAGGAGATAACAGAATACAATACAGCAGCCTTTAATTTACTACCCAGTACTCAGTGACCTCAGTACTCAATATACCTATTTGATAGTCTCTTGAGTTAAATTTAGAACTGATCTGATGCGCATTTCATCTAAAGAAACAATGGCTTTAGTCTGTAGTAATGACCGCAGCTGTCTTCCAAAGGCCTACAAGCAGACGGTTGATAAAAGTGTTATTCAGTATCTTTGCTACTAGTATTGTAGGCCTAATCAAGCTCAATTCCGGTATCAGATTGCAGATGTGTCGGTAGAGGTAGCTACTGTGGATGCCATGCTGCAGAAGCTATGCCGGAGGTACAACAGACTTCGGCGGAGGGAGGAGAGGGCAAGGAAGCTCAACTCCATATGGTCCCTGCAGAACATGGCCATCCTCATCACTGTGGTGGTGTTTGTGGTTGTGATCATCATGTGGTCCCTGCTGTGGGTGTTCATATGTGAGTGCACCACATACTGTAGGCCATACCATAATAGGCCTGTACCAGATTTCCTTCCATAATTTAGGCCTATGGTGACATGCATCATAGTTTTATGATCATTTAAATCACATGGTGGCGAATGACATGGTAATAGACGTCTTCACGTTTTCAGAGGAATCAATACAGTGGTCTTACAGTGTCTATGAAAAATCTCTTATCTGTTTAAGAAAAAACTCATTTATAAACTTCATTATAGTCTATAGTGAATGACACAAATATAGAAGACAGCTAATGGCCCCTAATTTCAACAATGCGCAAACTGTGAAGTCTTATTTGATATGTCAGTTTGTTAATACCATGGACAAAACCTTGAGCACAGACACTGACAAGTCAGCTTGATGCTCCCATATGCCACATACCACACATCATGCATTAGAATTTGTTGATTAAATGCATTTTGCCACCATGTTAGTGCCATATTTTGCCATTTGTAAATTAGTGCCATGTGTTGATGATGTAGGATCACTTAAGAGGGGTAATTTTTTCATGAAAGGTGTTTCAAAGTGCCACTCTATGATAAATTTAGAGTTGATATTTTCATATCCTAAAGGAAATATCCTATGTCACTAACAGTTAGATTGTCAAAGAAAGTGCCTTTTTCATGTGTGATTTAATGGACAGAGTTGTTCTGGGTTCTCAGTTCGCAGGGAGAGCAACAGTGGAGTTTATTTTGCTGGAATGTTCCGTGTTGCCAATGTAGAGTTTATCCCAGAGTACCGGCAAGCAGACTCTCATGAGTTTGTGTCCATGGCAACCAGGATACAGCATATTGTAAGTGGACAATTTGAGTATTACATATATTGACTGTTCAATCGTTTTCCATCATGAGTGCCCACTTCTTTATCATAAAACACCCATCATTGCTCATTTCATTTTAAGGTCAGCAATGTGTACAAAACATCCTCAGTATCCAGACTCTACAGACAAACAGTCATATCAGATCTGAGGTAACTACCGAGTTATATTCATTTAATAATTTTAATTAATCTGAGGTAATCAAAATTGGAGCACAGTAATCCAGCACCCGTGAAATCACTCACCCTTGTAAATAAAAAAAAAAAAAAGAAAGAAATCGTCCTCCGTCTGTGTACAGTAGGTTATCATTCCAGGTCATGGTAGTCATCCTGTAAGTATTATCTCTTGTGACTCCAAATGTTTAGGACAGAGCTAATATACTGGGTGTATTTAAAAAAAAATCTATTGGAAATGAAGTAAGTGATACAGTGTATGTTTTCTTTGCATTTTGTGTGTGTGTGTGTGTTTTTTTTTTTTTTTAACTTTTCCTCTGACAGCAATGATAGCAAAGGTGGGGTGCTGGTGCATTTTTGGATGGTGTTTGTGGTGCCCCATCTGAAGTCTCCCACAGTGTGTGAGGAGTGTGTGGGTGCCATCCTCCGGGACTCCGTCCTCACCAGCCTCAAGAATCGCTCATCTGTCGGCTTCCTGCTTGGACTGCCCGTAGATATAGACTCCATCCTGGTGAATGGTACAGTATGTGTTTTGTATACTGTATGTATGTTTGTACTGTAGGTATGTACCTATGAATTGATTAATGGCATTATTGTGTGTCTTTATGTTTTTTTCTGAAAATAAAGAGCAACCATCATTCCCACAGTCAGTTTAATTCTCTCATTTGAATACACAGCTGCCCTTCGCTCTGAGTTCTCAGGCACTTTAACTGGTGAGTACCTTTAAAACATTAAAACTTCTCAATACTTAATTTCTCCCCTTTTGCCTCCAGTATCAGTTTTGGAACGTTGGTGATGGGAATGTTTGCAAACAATAAAAGGGGTCTATTCTGCCATGGTATTAACATGGTAAGACAAATTAGCATACTGAGCCTTCCTTGACATAGGATACCAAAGCACCACCTCAACAGACATGACTTCATTTACCTCTTAATGGCCTGTGTCCGCAAAAGCATTTTTTGTGCCGGCAACGCTGATTTTTAATACAGATCCTATGAGCTTCACCGTCCATAGCATTAAGCACCTTCAATGAAAAAAAAGACGTTGACAAAGATGTTTTTTTAACGCTGCACTCAGGGCGCTGCAAGTTAAAATATGTTCAACTTTTAGAACAGCGCTGGTCTCGTAACTTAGCAAAAAAAAGAGCCGACAAGGTCTCAGAAAGTGCTCTGGAAGTAAGATTTTAAACACTCTCAGCTTAAAGAGCGCGTTTGGTGGACACAGACCCTAACACGCTGCCTTCCTCTGCCCCCTCTCCAGCCTCCCAGTGTGCGGAGAAGATGTATGCCAGCATGCCGGAGGTGATGGTCCCCCTGAAGGTGTTCTCCTCCTGGGGGGGCGTGAGCTGCCACATGAAGCTGACCTCTGCCCCCGGCACCCTCATCCGTCTCACCGTCAAGTCCCTCCACATCGAGCCCAGCGACTGCGTGAGCGACTCGCTCACCGTTTACGACGCCCTGCTGCCCATGAGAGGGAAGATCCTTCACCGGTGAGTTCTTGGAGAATGAAGGATAAAAAGAGACATTCTTTAATAATAGATATAAACCGGAATAAAAATTAGAACCAGGCAAGGGAATGAGTGAATGAGAAGTCTAGGCAACATCAGTTCACTACAGAACTGATGTAGCCTAGAGAGGTGTATACTGTATACCATAGGTGTATAGGAGTATAGGAATCCATAGCACAAAATGTTGGGTGTGTTCTTAAATGTGTAAACTTTGCCGGCAGGGCCTGTGAGTCAGTGTCTCAGTCTGTGTCCATGGTGTCCACCTCCAATGCCATGCTGCTGCTCTTCAAAATGACACAGGGCACCAAGAGCTTCTTTGGCCACTTTGAAGCTGTCAGTGAGCAGAGTAAGTGACTCGAACTAGAGCTACTCTGTGGGCATGCATGCGTGTGTGTGTGGGTGTGTGTGTGCGCATGCATGCATGCATATTTACAGTATGTGTGTGTTTATGTGTGTGATTACACACCCTGAAATGTGAAATGGCTTTAAAAACGTATTACAAATGTGTGTGTGTGTGTGTGTGTGTGATATACATGCATGTGTACATCCTCTGTAGAGTGTCTACGTGTGATTAAGATGCCAGCTGATGCGGACTCCAGTGGTCAGCTGACCAGTCCGTTCTACCCCAGCCTCTTGCCCCCACAGTGTTCCTGCTCCTGGAGGTTTCAGGTAACTGCCCTCACAAGGGGCAACAGACAAAGTGCTACAGCTCCTAAAGGCCATAACTTTTTATCATTGCTTATTGAATGCTTAATTAATACTTAGTAACACTTTTCACAAGAAAGAGATAAGAACATTAGAGCACTGAGGACATGTGGAGAAGGAAGCTGATAGAAAATGTAGAAATGTTAACAAAGAAATAATAAGTACATAACAATATCACAGCATTGGACATGCAATATTAAGCTCAAACAGTTAACGGAAAATATTTTCTGGATAGCAACATTATGGACTACTATATATATATATAACAAAACAAAATACAATGGTCTACATGAGAGGATGTTATTATAGTGGTATATTATTATGTAGATGATGCCTATCTTAACGTGTGGTTGTGGTTTAGACCCCTCATGCTGGCCTTGGGGTGGCCCTGACATTCCAGAACTACATACTCAAACTGAAGGATCTAAATGCATGTGAACATGGCTGGTGGAAAATCAATGAAATTATGTGAGTATATATCCTTTATTGGAGTCCATGTTGATTGAGTGTGTGGAAAATACAAAATGGACCCAGTTTCTTCACTTTTATGATTTTGACAAATGTGTATGAAGGATTCTAAAACTGGTAGTTCCGACCCTTGATTGTGATTGGTTGAATCGCGTTCCATGCCGTTGTAAAATCCAGGATTA
>JASCQY010000057.1:3179917-3191457 GCA_030264315.1 Sardinella tawilis | reverse complement strand
GCGTCGTGCCGAACGACCCACCTTAGCCGTGGTAAAATGAGCATTACTCATGGCCTCTCGGGGCTTATTGCTTACTTTGCTCAGAGGTGTTATGTGTTTAGAGGAGCTTATTGTTTTGTTTTTTTGTTGTTTTTTTTTTTCAGATACTGTGGACGGTACATTGGCCACTCCACAGTCTTCCGTATATCGGACCGGAACCCCGAGGTGGTGTTCCGATGCAGTTCTCGGACCTCAGATCCGCCCTTCACAGCCACCTACAGCAGCTTCAACATCGGCCAGCGTAAGTCTTTAATTATATAGCCTATATCAATGTGCACTTGTACAAACCTACAGCATATACATACTTGTCTGTATACTCTCCCAAATAAACATGTAGGCCTGCAGTAAAGCACTCTCACAACTAAGCAGATACCTAAATATACACTTTTTTAACTAAACTTACATTAAATGTCAAAAAATACTCTCTCAACTGAACATACAAATCAAAATAGACTCCTGTCGTGTTCCTGTCATTCATATACGGTATGCATTGCATATGCAGCATGCTCAGTAGTGAACACATACCCCATTTAACCTACAGTTAACACACAATAAATGTAAAAAAAAACACACATTACAAATACATTTATCTACAAAAACAAAACTATTATTTTTATCTCTCTTGTTTCTTTTTATCTCTTGTTTTTCCTCCACTCCATCTTGGAAAAGTAAATGTGTCTAAACTCTATGACTGTTCACACTATAAGCAGCCATACCATACTGCTGCCATTAGACACTACTATAGGTCATGCCAAAACAGGTCAGCTCACTGATCCTACTGTCCTTTAAATGGTTAAACAATTTGCAGCCAATTAATTTCAGCATATCACTATTAATGAAGGACTTTATCGTGATTAAATTATACCTGCTAAATCAATCACACTGCCAATTCGTTACAGTCATTAGACAAGTTAATTGCCTGAAACAACTAGCTCTGGAATTTGATTATAAGTCATACATCTATGAATAATTAAATGTCAAGATTACAAACAAAACTCCTACTTAATCCACAAAGCATAAAGATTTTTTATAATATGTTATGGCCAATGTGATTAATAGAATTTTCGTTTGAGCATGCATCATCCAGACAGCCTAAACACACTCAGGACATAAGACAACCACATTCAAGTCATATTAATATCAAGTTATATTCGTAGCTAGAGAAATATGGGAGAAATATTTCCATACCGTTGGCAGGTCAGATAATTGTAGCGTAAATGAAACAACATTTAGCTGATAAAACATCAGGAAAGCTAGTAAGTCACTATTCATGATTGTGACTGGGTATTTGTCTGTCTCTGCGCTCTGTGTATGTGTGTGTGTGCGGGTGTGTGGGTGTGTGCGTGTGTTTGTGTGTACATGTTTTAGCCTGTCCTGATGGCCACTTCCTCTGCTCCACTGGCCTTTGCGTGGACAAGAGCCGGCGCTGTGACGGGCTGGATGACTGTCAGGATGAGAGTGATGAAGTCTTCTGCTGTACGTGCATCACCTTTAAGCCCCTGGCAGCGGCTCACTAGATAAACTATCAGAGTAACTGGCCACTTTATTACAGATCAGATAAATACAGTTCAACTAGTCAGAGAGCCTAAGCGGCAATACTGTATACAGTAACTGAGCACAATTTCAACCTCCTTGTTGGAGAGGTTGTTTAAAAGAAAGAACATCAATCAAGCTCTCATTTGAGGTCCTATTCTTCCACTTGCAGTAAAGGAGTCCCCTTGTCACTCTTGTCTTTTGCTTGTGGCTTTGACACAATGTAGTGGAGCTACAGTATGTAGATGATCTCACGGTGAATTCTTTGTTTTAAATTTAAGTGATGGTGGCCCTCTGGGGTTTGAATGTAATGTGATAGGCAGTTAGATATGGAGTGAAAAGTATTGATCTTAATATTGAAAGTGAAAAATATTGACAATGGAATGGACAATGATGGACAATGATTCCGTTAGTATTAAATGGACAATGATGTTCTTACCTTCCAGCGAGTCCCACTAAGAACTGTGGAGGCACCAGCCCCCTCCACCCTATCTATGTGTGTAATGGTGAGAGTGACTGCTCAAATGGACGAGATGAAACTAACTGCACTAGAGGTGTGTTTCTGTGTGTGTGTGTGTGTGTGTGTGTGTGTCCTTTAAATTCTTATTTAGTGTTCAGAGGGCTTCTTTGTAATATGCTGTAGATATGAATGTACTGTAGATAGAGGTGGAAATAGAAACTTTAAGGTAAATATAAGGTGGAAAATGTTTTAAATTTGATTCTTTAGAGACACGCTGCTCAGACATCAGCTACAGGTGTGCCAGTGGCACCTGCATCCTCAAGAGAAATGCCAGGTGTGATGGAGTCCCTGACTGCTTGGACCTCAGTGATGAGAAGGACTGTGGTCAGTAGAAATGAATGGCTATAGTTCACAAAGTAAAGTAGGATGGTTTTGTTGAAGAAGAAATCCACTTTGAATCAATGCCATAGCCCTGTTGTTTCCGGTCGCAGTGTGCTGTCCCTAGGATAAAGAACCATTCAATTTGATCCAACCTAATGTTAAAGGGATACACCACCTTCTTTTGGGAAATTGCTAATCTATAGTCAACCCCTAGTTGAACATAAAAATACATAGCATTTTTTCTCTATGTGTCTGTAATGCCTAGTTTGACAATGTAAGCTTATTTAACATTGCAATGGAAGTTTATGGTACCAAATAAAACATCATCAGATTTACTTACAAAGTACTTTAAAATAAACCTAAAATTCACCAAAGTGCAAAACTGATATTTAATTCTGTCAAGTGGACACCTTTAGCTTGATGCTAATGGTACCATGTACTTCCAGTGATTGTGCTAAGCTATGCTAATAATGTCAATCTACTTGGGCACAATGCAAGTACTGTAAGTTACTATGCCCCATTCAGTGTCGCTTCACTATTCAGTCTACAGTATATGGTATCAAATTTGCACATTCTTTTTCCTACAAACAGCAATCAGTGACCTGCAACAGCAGGGCTACTGATAGATTGACAGGGACTCACAAAGTTGTGTCCTCATGCTAATGACTGAACTATAGTATATCCTAGGCAGTAACTGATTTTTGCAGCCAGAACATGCATAGCAAACAGACGTCGACACCCAGAACTAAGCCATATACTAAACCAGAACACTTAAAAGTGATTTGTAAGTTTATCATAATTTATCTTGATAGTCTACATTCAACTCAAAGCAACAGGATTTGTTGGCACATTCATAATTCTCACCTAAAATAATTTCCTACACAAACTTATCTGGATTTTCCTATCAATTTGCCCTAATTTTAAAAACAATTAAATATTTGTTTTAGTCAGTAATTGGCATTTAACTCTCCCTCCTGAACAAGGCTTTGATTGAACCAAAAGGCCACACAACAATACACTCAACCTTCAGGTGAACCTGCTCTTCTGTAAATAATCTCATTTTCCCATCTCCATAATTGAATGGGGAGCAATTGCTGTGCTGTTCTGTTGTCCTGGCAGTAATTGCCTTCTTTGTTTAGGGTGATTTTCTGTAAGGACACTGGGAGCAAGCCAGGGCTTTGATCACTCAGCCTGCAGTCTGTGACTCCCTAAAACACACACCCACACACACAGATACACACACACACACACACACACACACACACACACACAGTCATGCTGACCTTTTAATGTCTGAGATTCATTGGGTGTGACGTGTGTCATATCCATGATCAAAAACTAGTAATGTTTTAGTCACTGAAAGCAATTTAAGGGAAATCACCCTGAAATAGGTTGTCAAAGTCGCAGGCTGTGTCCGAAATGGTAAAAATGTTGCCTTCGAAGGAAGCATTTGTGGGCAGCAAGGCATGTCCGAAACGGATAAATGCATTAAATGCTGCCTTCGAAGGTACCTTCGTTTTGCCCAATTTTGAAGGAAGCATCAGATGTATCCTTCATGCTGCCTTCAGCGTCCAACGTTCTATAGAATTATGTAGTCAGCTGTCGGTATCTTGACAACAGTCCCTGAACAATTAAATAAACAAAAAGACGGCGTTCTAATTAGCTATCTAGCTAGGTTGTCTGAAACAAAGTTTTAAGCGGGTGCCTTGATGCCTTCTAAGGCAGGTAACTTCTTAGACAGTGAAGGTAGCGAGGCAGCAAGACCTTACCTTCCCATTTCGGACACACTGACAGTCAATTTTCAAGTGACATACTGAATCATAATAACTATCTGGTATGTAGAGTACAATATGAAGACGTGCATATCAGTATGTAGACCATTTCAGGTTCTTGTTCCATTGCTGGTCCCCCAGGATTTCTTGTTTAACATTCTATATGTTATGTTAATTTAACAGGAAGTAGTTGGGGACCAAGATAGAATGTTCAAGCAAGTGTGTGTGTGTGTGTCTGTGTCTGTGTCTATGTCTGTATATGTTTGTGTTCTATAGTTATTGTTAAATGATGATGACATCTGTTATGGACATACTGAATCACAGGATAGATTAGATGATCAAGAACCATTTCAAAGGATTAGAATCTAATTGGATGCCACAATAATATATGGTGATAATTACCCTTTACAGCATGTGGGCGGCCATCTATGGTGAAGAGAGCGATGGACACAGCATCCGTTGCTACTGATGTGGGTGGAATCTTAGGACAGGATCGTCCAATTGTGCGTGTGGTAGGAGGAGTCAATGCACTGGAGGGGGAGTGGCCATGGCAGGTCAGCCTTCATTTTTCTGGTCACCTGTACTGCGGAGCCTCTGTCATCTCCTCTGATTGGCTACTGTCAGCAGCGCACTGCTTCAGCAGGGACAGGTGAGACTTAGTGTGAGCCCAGGGTGACCTTTAAAGGGTAAATCTAATGTGATTCAATCCATATCTATGTCGGGTAGGAAGTGAGGGAATGCAAAAATTTGATTCACATTGGCTTTCGCCTTTAAAGGTGCAGTTCACAAACTTAACCGAATGGGCTTTCGGTTATTCTATCAGTAGTTTATCATGGTCCTCTGTCTGTGTGTTTGGAGTCAATCAGTTCTCAGGGAAAACTTTTTTCTTTTAGGTCAGTAAATATTGCCATATATTTTTTTCCCCCTGAAGTGTATGTAAATGTCTGGTTTCAACTACAGCACAGTGCAAATACTCATCAAGAAAGAAAATGATTGCTGTTGGAGACCCCTGCCATACAGTTTCCTATTCATATTGGTTTTGATTTCCTTTTGATTTAACTATTTGTACATTAAATGTTCACATATGACCGCTAGCCTCTGACCTTTTGACCCTTCCACAGGCTCTCTGACCCGCGCCAGTGGATGGCACACATGGGCATGCTGACCCAGGGCAGTGCCAAGCACGTGGCGGACGTGCGGCGCATCGTGGTGCACGAATACTACAACGCCCGCAACTTTGACTACGACATCGCCCTGCTGCAGCTGCGCAAGCCGTGGCCTCAGTCCCTCAGCAACTTCATCCAGCCCGCCTGCCTGCCGGCCCCCTCACAAGCCGTCAGCGACCAGCAACGCTGCTGGGTCACGGGCTGGGGCTACCGCTCAGAGGAAGGTCAGCTCCGCACACAATAACTCTGTGTTCCCATCCTAAGCACATTTAAACATTTACTTTGTATTTACATGTCATTTTGATGTCATTTATTATACATTAGTATTCACATTATTTTTTTTTTCCATTTTTCCATTTTCCATTACTCAATCATTTATATTCACATTCATTAGTATTAACATTTAGATTTTATGGTACATTTATTCATTTACATTTAATATAGTAGGCCTACATCCATTGAATTACTTTAAAAGCGAAGTGTTTTACAGTGCTAGCAAATTGCAGGTCAAGGAAAATCAGAGTGTACTGTACAGTATGGTTGCTGATGAAGCGAGAATAACAGGACATGGGTAGTGTTCTAGAGAATGTGAATCACTCCTGTGGTCTCTCACAGCAGGCTGTGGACGCGTGGGATCACTTAATGTAACGGAGCTGGAGGAGAACATAGTGTTCCATCTGCTCTGGCAATAGTTTTATAACACGCATGAAGCGGGCCAACAGGCACATGCGTGCCCACCCTACCTAAGACCCCAACGCACACACTCATTCACACACAGACAGACACACTCACACAGACAAACACACACACACACACACACACACACACACACACACACACACACACACACACAAACACATACCACATACTGTACATGCACACATACACACACACATACACACACTCACACACAAACACATACATGCACATACTGTACACACACACACACACACACACACACACACACACAAAACATACACACATTAACACACACACAACTGGAATCCCCAGCACCCACAGACAAGTACAGTACAAGCTGACCAACAAGATAAGTGCTCCCCCGAGGCTGGCCTTTTTCTTAGTGACAAGGATGATTGTACCATCGTGGACAATGGATGCGTCATTGGTCAGATCCCTGGAGAGTTCAAATGCTGTTCAACTGTCCTCAGAGCTTAATCTGTTGGCCACTGAGATGGAGATATCTTTAAATGACTAAACGTGTAAGAGGTTAGGACTTTGCTTGGCAGTTTTACAGTATGTCTTCCTTTGCACGCTGTATGCTCAGGCATCTCCTGAGGCGTCCTGTGATTCAGGCCAACATTCTGTGATTCAATCAAACAAATCTGATCCAGTAATTGATTCATTCCAGAATTCTCCATTAAAACGAATTCTGTGGTATTTTGCTCACTGTTCTCTTGCTCTGTTTTTGTACTTAGAAACAAAAGGGAACGTACACAGTTCTTGATGTGTAAATGGCAAACAAACGTGCACCATTACCGTTACCATATTCCCGTAGCGCTAAACAATTTTCATTTCCAAGGAAACTGGTACGTCATGGAGCATTTGTCATTTGAAGAGCTGTGGAATTTAGACACTCATATCCCTTTTGCTAGAATCACAGGCTAATTGTATAGCCAATGTATGTCCCTACAATGGGGCAATGTGTGGAGTTATGTATGTGACAGCAAATGGAAGTTTATAGCAGGAACTCAAAAAGTTCACTATCGCTGACCTAGGTTTAAGGAATTTGGTACAAAACAAGAGTGTGGATGCTTGTGTGCTCTGTTCGCCAAGATGGAAGTTGTAACTCTAGCTCTTTTCTGAACTTCAGCTGAAAGAGTGCAGCATTTAAACCAGGAGAAGGGATGTGGGAGGAAAAAAAAAAGATAAGTGGTTGAGGGAAAAAAAGGCCCAGTAGTGAATGAATGCATGCAAAAGCAAGCTAACTGAAGCTTGGCCTTTTCCGCGCCCAGATAAAGTGTTGCCGTCTGTGCTGCAGAAGGCCGAAGTTGGCATCCTGAGCCAGAGCGAGTGCAAGCGCAGGTATGGCCCGGTCTCGCCGCGGATGCTGTGTGCTGGCGTGCCCTCGGGAGAACAGGACGCCTGCAGGGTGAGAGAGCCCTCATTGTTTACATATTTTTATCGCACTGACCAGCTGCTGCTTAGCAAAAGGCTCTCAATACTTAGTTCAGGGGGATGCAGGGGTCCATAATTCTAATTTCATAATCTCTTTTAGATTTACTCCTGATCACATTCCTATTTAGTGATTGTACTGTACACTGTCTTTATAGTAATTGTAAAACAGATATAGTGGCTTGGGTTGAGTGTGGGCCAAAACAATTACTGTTCCCGTGTAAAAAGAACCTCACTCATTACATCATTCTTATACTTTTTTAAATTATTGCACCATGTCTAAAACAAACGCATTTCGGTGCAAGCCGTCCTCAGTTTTACAATGGAATTGGATACTTTTTACTCACACCCAAAGAAGTAATCAAGAGACTTTCTTGGAGTTTGAGCACGCCTCTCTGCAACCAAAACAATTACTGGCAATTAACACGCTTGCCATGGGGGAAATTTACTGGCTTTTTGGCCTCATGTGCATGTATTTGCAAAGCTGAAGCACAACTGAACTGTAACTGCAGCTGTAGTATGCCATGTTAATGAAACTACTTGCTTGCCATATCTACAATATCTTACAATATCTATGTTCATAGGTAAGACAGGATGAAAACTCTACCACAGCACAGATGACTTAAAGGAGTTATCCAGAGTAAATCAGACCGAAGCCCTGTTGTCTGAGGCTGCCGAGTGCTGTCGATAGGTATCAGAATGACAACGTGGTACAACGTAGACCGAATTCGCGAATTGGCCGCTACCGCTAACAGATTGGGGCATATGAAAACGAAACAGACATCCCTTAATCAGTTAGCGTTGGCTGCCGTTTCGCTATTCGGTCTACCGTGCATGAAAATCTGTCGTTCTCATACCTATCGATAGCACTTACTGTAGCAACGTGAAACAACAAGGATACGTGTTGATTGACTCCAGATAATTCCTTTAACTTCACCACTGCTGTGTAGCTGTTATATACTGTTGTATTGTAAAGCTCTTATGATTGTCCTCTTTTTTCTTTACTGTATGTTGTTTGTGTTTTCTTCAGGGAGACTCTGGGGGTCCGCTTGTGTGTCGATCGCAGGCGGGGGGCCGCTGGTTTCTGACAGGGATTGTGAGCTGGGGGGCAGGTTGTGGCCGTCCCAACCTACCCGGTGTCTACACTAGGGTAGCCAAGTTCACAGAGTGGATCCACAGTCACATACACTGACCTCAAAATTACAGGCAAATCTCAGTCAGCCAATCAGAGTATCCAATTGACTCTACGCCCCTCCGAAATGGCATCCATTCATAATATATGGTCATTAGTCTCCTAAATGCACCTGTTCACCAGTCTTTTCCTCTCGTTAAGCAGCAAAACATTGACAATAAAGCATATCTTAAGTTACTCTACAACCTCTCTCCTTGCTTCTTTTTGAATGTCAATCACAGCATTCCGTTCATACCAGGACTTTCATATATAACTCTGACCTGCTGTATCCAATATCACAGCAAGGCTGGATCTGAAATTCAAAAGATATCACCTTGCGATAGGCCGATAAGAACCCCATCTGGATGAATGGACGTGAATGGAAAGAAAAAAGATATGGAAGAATGTGAGTGACCCCTTCTTTACCTTATTGACATGAGCAATTTTCATGTTAACGAAGTTCACCTTTTAGAAAAGAAGACTGGTTTAAAAACAAAACAAACATAAAAGCCAGAAGGGAAATGATATAATTTATTTTGTTGTTTCTTTTAACTGAACTGAACATATCACATATAACAATTATCTGTGAAGTTCTCTTCAGGGACCCATGGTTCACTGCTTTGTAACCTGATAATAGATGTGGAAAGTTGTAATAAACTAATAGTTTGACCATGGATGACCTAAGCATTTCTTGGAAACCGTAACAATACACAATTTTATCGCTGAATACCTAATTTGTTAATTCCCTGAATTTGTAAATAGGGTCGCCAGCGTGCGTCAAGCGCTTTCCATTGTCTAGTCAAGACGTAGGCACACGGAGGAAGTTTGCCCACAATTTCTGTCGCACGGATGGTTGTGTGGATTGTACCTGTTCATAGTGGTCCCTTTGTGCCGCGGTGCATTCTGGGCTCGGTGTAGCACCTGTTCAAGAAGGGATACGGGGAGTGAATGCTCACCGCTCTAGACCCGCTCAGGTCGGGTTTCTCTGAGAATCAAAGAGCTATCGCTCGGGTTTTTCAGCGTAATTTCTATGCCCGAGGTACTGTTGCATATCGCAGCGAGGGAGCCACACGGGACCGGGCCATGAGAACTTATCCAAAAAACAGAAGTTGCGAAGTTTACAGTGTATCAGGCAATGAACACGGTCTCGCTGGAAATTCACCTGCACAGGTAAGGGAGGCTGTTGTAATGTATTTCATAAAGACATCGTCTAAGTGGAAACTGCGCCTAAGACAATGTATTTTAGTGCAAACTTTAGATCCTGAACAGTTGCTATGAAATATTATGGAAGGCGCAGTGAGAGATTTTGAATGTCATGGCATTTTTTCTTTCTTTTTTCCATTGAGCATCAATCCTGTTACGCTATAGAGCATCGCTCTCCCAAGTCGTCCTAATTACAAATTCGCCTGGTCAGTGACTAAATGTAGGTCCTGGTATTTGGTTCTCGCCTCCATTAATGGCCTTGTCAAAGTGCCGTGCTTGATCGAGTAGTGCCACCGCAGTGAAGGGCCGTGGGAAAAGAGACTCTCTTGTAAGTCTTTGTGCTTCCTTGTGGGGAAAGTCGGATGCGGGGTTTCTCTCTCATACACTCCAATGCATTTAGCAAGTGTGACAATTGCCCGCCCGGAGTTAAAATGAATAATAGGCTACAGAAAATGAGTGAAATGTGCGTTTCTGTACAGTAAGTTTTTGTAGTCCTTGAAAGCTTGAAAGCATTGTGACTCAAATAACAGGGAATCCACTCAATGATATTATGTTAATATGAAGGATATTGGAGAATGAAGGCATGTTTTTGGCGGTCTGTTGGGCAGGGTGCTAAGACTGAGCCCTCCCAGTTGGCTGATGCTGCCACAGCCGCCCCATCGGCGGGGACAGACAGCAAAGTCCCCGGGGACGCGGCGGGGTCTACCTGTAGGGGGTGGAGGAGGTGGACGCTTTTGGCTACGCCGCTTGTTCCACTCAGCGCGGCCATCACACTGACGCTCTACTTCTGTGCAAGTGAGTTAGCCTTGTTTCCCTGGGGAATTTATGTCAAACGTGCATGCGTGTGTGTCTGTAAGTGTGCTTATGTGTCCCTTTCTAGTTTAGCCTTGACTTTACATCAGCATTTTCAGTCACATTTTATGGACAACAATAATTCCTCTACATTTTAAACTCTGGCAATTGAACTCTGCTATTTATGTGAGTCTGATATATTCTGTGACCTTGTGCACTGTGCCAGTGTATGCTTGTGCACTGTGCCAGTGTATGCTCTCCTCACCCGTAGACTTCAAACACCACTTGTGTGCCCCTCCTCAATGGCTTTCTTTATTTCCCCTATGGTGTGTGCTGTATGCCCCCATGGCCACATGCTTGGCACCTTGCCCTCGGCAGCCCCACGCCCGTCTGTGTTCTACCTGGGAGGCAGCGTGGAGTTCCCCAACCTCACTTTCTCACCGGAGCTGGCCGAGCCGTCCTCCCCGCAGTTCCGTGCCCAGACTCAGGCACTGAGCCATTACGTAAGTGTGCATTACTGTAACCATTTCCCAGCCACTGTATGTGTGTGTGTGTACATGTTTGTTTGTGTGTGTGTGTGTTTGTTTGAAGGAGGGGGGGGGGGGGGTGATGGTACTGATGCTGTTGCTGATTCCCATCTCTTTTACCCTTTTACTCTTGCTCTCTCTTTTAGCCTTGCAGTCTTTGTTCTGTTTCTCTCCATTCTTCCTTATGTTATGTATCTCTTCTTCTGTGACTTTCCCTCTCTCTCTCTCTCTCTCTCTCTCTCTCTTCGTGCTCTCTCACTTTTACACACACACACACACACACACACACTATCTCTCTCTCTCTCACAGGTGTGTCACAGCTCTCTAGTGGCCACTCTAGAGCTCCCCAGCCCTCACACACAA
>JASCQY010000057.1:3131318-3142882 GCA_030264315.1 Sardinella tawilis | reverse complement strand
CACACACACACACACACACACACACACACACACACGCACACACACACAGACACACACACACACACACACACACACACTCACACACACACACACACACACACACACACACTTTATATAATATGTTATATAATGTTACCCTACCCACAGACCTCACGCTGACACACGTCTCACACATCAGAAGTGATGAACTGAAATGCAAGCAGAAATAGAGTGTCCACTGCACGCCAACTGATGACCCACATGTGTGGTATTTAGATCATGCCATTTACAGTATAACGTTACAGAAATTGTGTCCACAACTGACAATATGCAGTTGCTAGGCTACCCCACTGATATTCATTTTTTAATCCTTTTAGTACAATTTTGCAGCCTTTTGGACAATTTGCCCCAGGTCAATATTATACAGCTAAAGAAAAACAATAATACATTTTTTGATAGAGCTACACTATATTTCCTGAATCAAAACTAATTCTGATGTAGTAACATTGTTGAATGACCTCTGGTAAATCACATTTAACTACAGTATATGAATATAGCAGGTGTTCCTTTTGTGATAAAACTGAAAATGTATAAAACTCCACCTTTAGTGGATTGAATTTACATGGAATTTCAAAAAAAAATTGTAGACATGAAAGTCTCATGTAAAGTCTCATTTAAAGTGAAAGTCTGTCATGTTTCTTGTTAGATAAATTAGATTTATTCAGCAACGCAAAGCAGTAAGACAACACTCATCTGAGGAACCTCACAACATAGCACACTGTGTTCACATTTTCTGTTTCATGAAAACATGTGGAAATCATATAGTCAATCATATAGGACATTATATATATAGTCATGTATTTAGATGTGTATTTTGGCAGATGTTCCTATACCAAACTCTCTGTAGTCTTTATATTCTCAGCAATGAAAGTTTGTGTAGAAAACTGTAGTTGCATTTGTATCCCACTAGAGGGCGCCACACCCAGCGAGCACAAGGCTCTGATGACAGAGTTAAAGATTCTCAACCATATTGGACATCACCTAAATGTGGTCAATTTACTGGGAGCCTGTACCAAAACTGGAGGTGTGTATATGTGAGCAGATTTTAGTGCATCTTAATATGTTTGTTTGTGTGTTTATGGTGTCATATTCTGTCTTTTTATTGCAAGTGTAATTCTGTGTGTGCATGTGTGCCTGTGTGTGCGTGTGTGTAGTGTGTGCATAGGTGTGTGTGCTTTTGTTTCTTTACATGAATGCACAGGTTTTTTTTTTTTCAATTGATCATTATACAATTACTGTAAACACATCATGTCCCCCAAACTCTCAGTTGGGTATGTCAGGAACAGTGGTGGGTCAGGAACAGTACAGCAGTGATGTTTCTGCTCAGCAGGGCCCCTGATGGTCATTGTGGAGTACTGCAAGCATGGGAACCTGTCCGCGTAC
Organism: Sardinella tawilis; assembly: GCA_030264315.1. Classification (NCBI taxonomy): domain Eukaryota; kingdom Metazoa; phylum Chordata; class Actinopteri; order Clupeiformes; family Clupeidae; genus Sardinella; species Sardinella tawilis. Next base: position 3,141,460 of record JASCQY010000057.1, on the reverse strand, counting down.
CTGAAGAGCAAGCGCCAAGTGTTCCTAATGAACAGGGTGAGCTGAAGCCTCGCAGTTTGTCATTTATCATTCTGCCCATTTTGACTTACATTCATCCACTAATATCTCTCCATCTGCTCACTCCATCCATCCATCTCTCCATCCCTTGACTTCTTTATCCACCTATCCATGTCTGTTCATTCACCAGCTTGCAGTGGCACTGTAGTCCTGCCCATAGTTAGGACTCTCTATTCTGAAACCTACAGTTGGCCTGTCCAAGACACACTTAAGGCCAGAGATGCTGCTGTCCAACCAACACGCTAGTGAATACTTACATGCAGGTCACTTCCTCATTATAATATTGGCCTAATTGCTGTCACTCACCTATACTTTAAAAAGTACATACTGTTGTTTTCCTGTCAGCGTTAGAAGTAACATTTTAGTTCACAACTTTTTTTTATGTGAAGTTATTTTTGCTTGGCAGTTTTGCACTTAAGCTACTTGATATTTCCTCTTTGAGAAATACGACAGCGGTTCCTTCTGTCGTGATGTGTTGATGTTGGTGTTGTTTCACTTCTTTATTTTGGCCTTTATCTACCCTTACATGATACCATCACCCAGCCTGCTATAATCATCCGTATGTAGCATCAAGAAAAGGTCAAGCGGTTCATGTGTTCATGCATATAACACTTTCAAATAACTAACACTCAGCTTCGCCCATGTTCTTGACTTCTGCTGTGAACTAAAGTTTCAAGCCATGCAAATATGCTGGCTGAATATTACATGGTGGAAAAAAGAGTGAGATCCCAGGCAAGGCAAGGCAAGTTAATTTGCACATTTCATACACAGATGCAGTTCAATGTGCTTTACAAAGATAAAGGCAAACTTAAAGGTATCTCAGTTAGAGATGTATATTTTCATGTAACGAGATATCTCAACCAGAGACGGTTGATAAAAAAGTGTTATTCAGTATCTTTGTCTCAACTATAACTTCTTTTCTTTGCTTTTAAGTTGTGTTACCATAAAACAAGCATTGTACAGTACACTCCACCGTTAACCAGCCGCACTCCATCTAGTGCTACTCAAGCGAGAAAGTTGCAAATCTGCCATACTATGAAGTCAACGATGACAGAATCATTCCCCTCTGTGACTCTACATACCCAAGATAACATGTTAAAATCATTCTGCCAACATTTCAGCCCTCGATTGCTTTACCCATATCTGTGCATTCAAAAATGGTCTGATCTATGTCTATACATCTATCCAGTCTGAGCACAGATCATTGTCTTACAGGTGAGCCCAGAGGCCGACTGTGGAAAGAGGCGTCTGGTGAGTGTGGCCAGTAGCCAAAGCAGGGCCAGCTCAGGTTTTGGGGAAGACAGGGAGGAGGAGGAGGAGGAGGAGGAGAGTCGAGGTGAGGCAAACATACAGTATTAGCTATAAGAGCGTTATTAATAAAATGAATGCATAGGCTAATAGATGTTAGAATAAATATGAAATGTAAGCAATAAGCCCAGAGAGGCCGCGAGTTATGTTCATTTTACCAGACGCACTTAGCCGTGGTAAAATGAGCATAACTCATGGACTCTAGGGGATTATTGCTTTTCTAAAACTGTTACCACATTAACCCCTCATGATTTCATGAAAAGAAGACATAACAACGAGAAATGTAGCGAATTATTCATAGACAACAATTCCTCCACCAAGAAATATAGTTCGTCTAGCTGAACTGTTGCCAAGCAACGCACAATCGCAGTCACCATAGCCATTCACTTTGCTATGTCGCAGCAATATGGAACGAAATGCGGTCGGATTGGATTTTACAACGACATGGAACGCGATTCAACCAATCACAATCGAGGGTCGGAACTACCAGTTTTAGAATGTATAATAATGCACCACAAGCAAACCAAAACAAGCAAACATCATTTTGTTGTCATTCATTATAGATGATTAAAAGTGTGATTAAATGTATTTTTGCAGTGGGACATATACAGTAAGTTATATGGAAGGTTATATGATATAATAACCTTCATGATTTGTGTTATTGAGCTTTGAATGTCCTTGATTCCTCTCCTTCATCTTTTTTTATTCTTTAGTTTGGGCTCTGGAATCGCCTCTCTTCTTTGACGACTTGATTTCATACAGTTTCCAGGTGGCCAGAGGCATGGAGTTTCTGGCCTCCCGAAAGGTGAAATACCCCATTTAAAACTGCTTCACTTTCGCACCACACAAACATGTCTGTGGCCAAATGTCTCTCTCTCTCACACACACTCCACCATTTGTGGAAAGATGTTCATTTTCCATCTCCCCTCGAGTTCATTAACTGAGCCATACCTTTCTCCTGTTCATCCAGTCCTTCTCTGAGTCTGGCAATACCAATTTTAGCTCCAAATTAGCATGTATCATTGAATCGGATTGGACCATTAGCATCTCACCTGGTCTAATCCGCTTCAATGATAAATGCGAGCTTGGAGCTTAAATAGATATCGCCAGACTCAGAGAAGGACTGGATGAACAGGAGAAAGGCAATGAATTAACTCATGGGGAGATGGAAAATGAACATATTTCCACAAATGGTGTTGCTTTAACACTGTTACCCTTTGGCACATGATAACATGACACCTGTCATGGCAAGCCTAAACAATCACTAGGTTCAAGTTCACTCAGTTCACTCAATTTTTTACACTTTTTGTGCATGTGACCACCACTGGCAGTGTATTCACCGTGATCTGGCTGCCAGGAACATCTTGCTGTCAGATAACAATGTTGTGAAGATTTGCGACTTTGGTCTGGCGCGTGACATCTACAAGAACCCTGACTATGTGCGCAAGGGAGATGTAAGTTGCTAACATCCTGTTATAATAACCACTGTGGGATCAAAAGACGTTCACTACAGCTGGTCTGAATTTATTGATCAACTACTGTTCCGCTCACATAAATAAATATGCCTCTCTCTGTTTATCCCATCTGTTTATCCCATCTGTTTGTTGTTTAGTAGCTAAACTGTATATTGTTTGTTTATTTGCTAAACTGTCCAGTTGTTTTATTGTTTACTTGCTAAACTGGATGTGTGTCACCACAGGCCAGGTTACCCCTGAAGTGGATGGCCCCAGAGTCAATCTTTGATAAGGTGTTCACTACCCAGAGCGATGTGTGGTCTTTTGGCATCCTGTTGTGGGAGATCTTCTCAATGGGTGTGTCATTATGTCAAAATGGCTATGCACACACACACACATACACACACCACACACACACACACACACACACAGAGAAAGAGAGAGAGAAAGAAAGAGAGAAAGAGAATGAGCATACGTCTCTCTGTATCTCTATTTTTGCAGATTTTGGGCACTTTGCATTTGGAATACACTCTCTCCCTCTTTCTCTGTCTCTGTGTGTGTGTGTGTGAGAGAGAGAAAGAGAGAGAGAGAGGCTACTATAAGTCTTCTTTATGACTACAATTTTCTCATCTCCATATATGCACACAGCTTTTTCTACTTCCCGCTTCTGTTGATGTTGCTGAAGTTCTGACCTGCTTTCATTTCTCGCTATTCAGGTGCCTCTCCGTACCCGGGGGTCAGCCTGGACGAGGAGTTCTGCCACCGTCTGAAGCATGGCACACGCATGCGCCCCCCAGAATACTGTACCCCTGACATGTAAGGCATATTAATCAATCATGTCCAATGTACCTTAAACATGTAAGGCATATTAATCAATCTTGTCCATTGCGCACAAATGAAGCACAATCTCCAAACACCATCAGACTTCTGTCACCAAGGCTTGAAACCATAGATACCGTTGCTATGTAACACATTACTCAATGATAAATTGTTTTTTGTTTTTTCATTTTTTTTTTTCAAGTTTTTAAGGCTTGTTTAACAGACAGAATGTGAGCTGTGAGTAATGCTTAGCACAATGCTTTTAAATGTTTCACTGTAGCTATAACACCATGCTAGCCTGTTGGGAGAGGGAGCCAAGAGAGAGGCCCACCTTCTCTGTTCTGGTGAACACCCTGGGAAACTTGTTACAGGCACGCGTCAAGCAGGTGGGGTCCCTAGCAAGTAGCAAATATTGATATATACCCCATCCTACAACACCGCACCTCCCCATACACACACACACACACACACACACACACACAAGCAGACACATAGCCTACACACACAAACGCAAAACCATACACACACACAAACACATACACACACACACACACACACACACACACACACACACACACACACACACACACACATAGCCTACACACACAAACGCAAAACCATACACACACACAAACACATACACACACATACACACACACACAAACACGTGTATACACACACACACACACACACACACACACACACACACACAGATAGTTAGTATGTGTGTACTGTACTGTATGTGCTGTATGGAGTATTTTTAATCCTCTGTCCAGGATGGGAAGGACTATATTCCTCTGGACTCGTTCCTCGGTGGGGAAAGCAGCATGGTTCTTCAGCAGGACTACAGAGACGCCAGCCAAAGAACTGTAAACCATGGGTGAGAATACAGAGTATCACAGAATCAGAGAACCTTGAGAGACCGAGAACATAGAATATCTACGTAGGTTATCCATGTCTAGAATGCCTATGTAAAGCTACTGTAATAGTATCCTGTAAGTTTATACTGTAATATAGCATGCATATACTGTAATGTTACCTCACATTTTCCCCTTTTGTTCAGCTATATGAACACCAGAGTGACAGAAGTCAGTACTTTTGAGGAAAATCCCCAGGGGAAAAGTTCGGAGGTTCGTTTCACCTTAAACGAAACACACACCTGTCTGCAAAGTCATACAGAAGTGGGTTACTTTTTCCAGTTGCATTTGCATCATGTCTGGAGTTTCCTTGATGAAAAAGCCAAACAATAGAAATGAAAGCCTACCGCAAGGTTTTAGGTGAAACTATGTTGTCACCAGACTGAATCATGACATGTATTTTAGGACAGCCAGACAGACAGTGGTATGGTTCTACCGTCTGAGGAACTGAAGCACCTCAAATGGAGTGAAAAACTCCAGCCTGGCAACCTGAGCAAGTGAGTACTGCCAGCCCTTTAATGGACTCTAATCAGTCATGACTAAACAGTCTCCGCATCCCATTTAGTCCCATGCTGATTCATGCATTGCACCTGTGACATGAGATGCTTGTTCCACAAATGAAAGCCACATTTTGACCGAGAGACATTTGGGTGGTTGCAGGCTATTCTCCCTCATCAGGTGCAGAGGCATTATGGGATACACTGAGGGCCCTTCCTGTGGGAGCAGCTCATCTGGGGTCAACAGGAAGGCCGAGCATCACATCATCCCCTGTGATACTGAATGAAGGGTTAGGTGTCCCACGCACTGCCTGAAGGCAAATAACTTCTCAACTCCTCCATCATGACACCCTTCTTCCATCTCAGTTAGAATTACTACTAGCATCCACCCACTCTTGTCTCTTTATTACTGGACAGCACTTTGTTGTTTATTTGTGCAATGTTTTTGTTTAGGCATCTTGGGGACAAAGCTTTTTGAAAACCATTCTGGCATGCAGCCTAGACTGTTAAATTACATAAGATTAGAAATGTCAAGAGGATCAGATTCACATAGAAATATTCAGGACCCTGAAATTGGTAGAAATAAAAATTGGTGTTGAAACATTGGAAAAAACACTATCATCTGAAATAAGTGACAAAGGGTCCAAAAATATTTGTGAGTCCACCAACATTAAACTCTATCATAACCTGTCCTACCTCCTAACTACCCAATCCTCTTTTGCATGTTCTCCTCAGCACTTCATTCTAACATGCGTGCATCTTCAGAGGGACCACTCTCTGTTCTTCCATCAGTAAAAAACATTGAGTGAATGAGGCATACAAAATATAAAATTTAAAGTGCCCTGTTCAGTCAGCGTAAGCTGAACTACGGCTTGATCAGGTTTCTCCTTTAAGTGCTATTAAGATGTAATAAACAGTATACATATTACTCTGGTACATTGTTATAACATGTACTTGTAGTGAGTAAAATACAATATGTCCTTTCTTCAGCAGTGCAATGTTTCGTAAACGTATGCCATATAGAAACTTAGGAGGGCCCCACTTTCACAAATTATCAACCATTAAATCTTGCTTTAAGAAAGCAAGAGACAGCTTTCCATTACACATATCACAGCCACTGTTAGAATAACATCTATTAACTGTGCTGTAGTGCTTTAGCCATAACCGGTACCAAGTACTAAAGCACACTATATTTCACCACTTAACTTACTATTGCTGTAAACACACATATGCTGGAACTTATCTTTTAATAGAGCTGCTTCTGTAATGGTGCAATGCATGACATCCAGGGTAACAGTTAGCCGACTCTGGATCCAACTCTCTGAGTGGTATTCCCCATTATGGTGGTATTTAGACAAGTTAAAGTTTGGTGTAAATCAATCAATAGCCCTGTTGTTCAAGGTCACCGAGTCCTGTCTGTATGAAAAAGAACCAGGAAATTTGATACAACATACCTAGACCGAATAACAAACAGATAACTAATGTTAAAGTTAGAATAAATATATGTTCAGAGTTTGTCATACCACAGAACAGTAAGTTGTTATTCACCCTGCCAACTTTGAGGGTTTAAAAAAATTGTCAAATATTTGAAATTAAGTCTCAAAGTCATTGAAAAACAAACACTTTTTCTGCTCTGCAACTGTGGGGGCGTGTCAGTTAGAGGTGCTGGAACCACGCCCACACGCAGGAAGGGAACCACCACAGGACTATAACATTAGCAGAGCCCGGGTTCTCTGACTAACTAAGTTAGCTTGCTGACCACAGTTCATTCATTTTAGTTTTGACATGATTGAAAATACTCCAGTTTAAACCTAACTGCTCTGTTCTACCATGAGCCAAACAGTTTCTGCTTGTAGACTCTTGACAGTAGTTGGCTACTCAGTATTAAACTGAGATGCCCTAAGAGCTGTCACTTGTTTTAGCATGCTACATGCAGATTTGAAATAATCCCCGTTTGAGCCTGACATAATGCACTGTCAGAATCTCTCCACCACTTTACATACAAGAAAGCAACGTGACAAACAGCTGTGGGTTTGTCTATGAGCATTCCTCCTTACATAGATAGGCTAATGCTCATAAAAATAAATAATGACTGACTAATGAATGTTGATTCTCATGACATTCTTCGCACACTGCGAAGTTGACAAAATAATAATGTTGAGGCCAGCAAGATTGATCAGAGACCCAGGCAGACTAGTTAACCTTGTTTAGCTAAGCTAGCTGCAGTGCAAGCCAGCTAAAGCAAAGACTCAAAAGCCAGCACACTCAAATTTTTAATACAGTGGGAGGGGTTATGCAAATAGGGCATGCTTACACAGCATACCCTGCTTTCAGGTCCGCCCATTAAATCCGAGACACAGAAATGTTTCACACCGTTTGTGAAACCTAGCTCCTCAATTACATAATACATGGTTGAATGGCTTTTAACACGTGTTAAGGAAGACATTTATCATCCATTTAACGTCTTTAGAAGAAAATGACTGATTTTGGGTTACCTGGACTTTAAATGAATGGGGCATAGCGAAATGAAACTAAATGTAAGTTACTATGCTCCATTCACATAATGTTAGTTGCTCTGCTCAGTATTTGGGTCTATGCTTTATCAAATTTTCTCGTTCTTTTTCCTACTGACAGCACTTGGTGACCTCAAACAACAGGGCTATTGCTTGATTCCACCAAAATGTCTCCTTTGAGTGATCAGGACCAAAAAAACAAATAGCCTAGATTAATTAGCTCAGCTTTAATATTATTAGGATGAAGCCATTGGACTCTTACATTAAAAAGTTCAGAACTTTTTCTCGGTGAATTTACTCACTGGATCACATACTTGGAAATACTGCTTTTGAGCTGGACCAGAACCAACTACTGTATTGTACAATCGAAGAAACATGCATTCCTGAATACTTACTACTGAATATTACTACCGATATAAGATAACTTGTATGCCACAGAACATATGGGAGTCGAATGAATATAACTCTATGTTACTGTGACCAGAAATAGAATATTCTGCTATTACTCATTTGTTTGTACAAGTTTATAATGCAGCACAATGGCAGCAACATACTTTCATGTTTTTGGGATTCTGTTTGCCTTTTTGAAAACTGACCAAGCAATACATTTAGCACTTTCCTGTACCCCAAGTGAAAAAAACACTACTGCCATATAGCCATGTGATTATAGCTGAAGATTACACTACTCATCCAGACTGTTTCAGTTTCTAATTCCATAGCAGGATAAAACAATGGACCAGCTTTGGAACTAGAACCTGAAACGGTCTATAAGCTAATGCAGTTTGTTTATACTGTTGTATTATTTCAATGTTACAATAAAACCTTGTTAACACTTCTTTTAATCTCTTAATTGCTTTTTCTCAATTACTCAACACTGCAGTGCTGACGAGTGCTCAATGCCATTCATCTTGCTGCAGTTAGTAGGCATAACAATGTCCACGACAGGTTTTTAAGAAATGAGTTTTGTATATATTGGCCTGACCATGTAATATCCCAACTTCATGACAGATCGTACGTGTCACACCACATATGACAGCACATTAAAAAAGCTAAGAAAAAAAAAAAAACAAGCTCAACAGACCTAAGTCTCATGCAAACACTGCCGTCGTTGAAAAAAGCAACTGTTTCCAACAGACCGACTGACAGACATGGCGGCGTATGGAGCCGCTGCACGCGACTAAAAAAAGACATCATCTCAAAAGGTGTATGTTTTGGTATTCTTTATTAAAATACTGCTGTACACACAAATATTGCAAAATGTGAGACGACAAACACAAGGGGGGCCAAAATGATACTGGGGAGGTGGGGGAGGGCCAGTGTAGGGGTCTCCTGGGTTGCCACCAACATGACTGGAGTGTGAGAGTCCGGAATCGCCCATCATGATATGATCATAGACTGTGGGGGCCAAGGGTGTGGGTTATTGAGTGAGAGTGTGTGTGTGTGTGTGTGTGTGTATCTTGTGTGTGCGTGTCGGTGTGTGTCTGTGAAAGAGTGTCCTACTCATGTTGAGTGAGTGTTAACTTGAATGTTAACTAGGCTGGTGGATCAGTATGTGAAGTCTGGATTTCCTGGCACCACATTCACCAAGATGTTCTTCTTGATCGTGGGTGTGTTTCCCAAAAGCACAGATCCTAACTAAGCCATGGCAACGTATTGCCAACAACTACAGTTGCTGATCAATTAGCGACAATGATTTTGAGAAACGTACCCCAGGTCACTAAAAAAAAAAAAAAAAAAAAAAAAAAAAAAAAAAAAAAAAAAACAGGAGACATGGTACATTATTTTTAAACTGAAAAAAGGAACACAAATCAACATACACTCAGGCCAACAGGAAGCCATCTTGACGTGGTGTGACCCGGCCAGTCCAGTGTGGTTCTGTCTGTGATTCAAGTCCCGCCCACATGCACTCCACTGTAGCTTGAACCCCTCCCACCAGGGTCAACGGCCAATGACGGGTCAGACACATTCAGTCACTGGCACGCCCCTGGGGACGGGCACTCCTGAGAGAGAATTCCAGACCAGCTCAGTGTTCCGAGTTCTACCGGGTCAGCAACGAAACCCCCCCCCCACCCTTCCCTCCCTGCCCGCTCCCTTGTCCTCCCAACCACCGTTACCACCACCACCACGTCACAGGCCACACAGAGGAAGTAGCTGCAGCACCTTTACGTCACATGATCTTTAGGTCAAAAATAAAAATAAAATAAAAAATGAAATTTTAAAATGGCGATTTCAGAGACCCCACCTCTTTCCCCGCCTCCCACAGGTCTGACTGCCTACTCTCCACTTCCTGCTGGAATTGGTCCACAGAATTAAAAACAAATCAAACAAAACAAGGGAAAATAAAACAAGTGAGGCAAGAGTGCGTGTCAACATTTACCCATCATGCATCACTGCACCAGAACTGAGTAAGGTAGATCCAGCGACAAATCACAAAATAAGCTTCACTTATTCACAGGTTCAAAATAAGAAAACCCGGAGAGCATTTCAACAAAGGATGGGGGGGAGAGAGAGAAAGAGAAAGAGAAAGAGAGAGAGAGAGAGAGAGAGAGAGAGAGAGAGAGAGAGAGAGAGAGAGAG
>JASCQY010000057.1:3016413-3027270 GCA_030264315.1 Sardinella tawilis | reverse complement strand
TGAAGCTCATCTGCCTGTCCTGACCCCCACCCCCACCCCCACCCCACCCCACTCCAGCCCCATTTTTCTCCAACCTTTCCCAGTGTTTCCCCCACGCTTGCCTCCCCTGAACTTGGTCCCTGAACTTGGTCCCTATCCTCTCCTCTCCTATCTACAGTGCAGTGCATAGGCCTGTGCAGTGGAAGGCCAATGCATGCATATGGGTTCACATACAATACTGTACATGCATACACACACATACAGTGCTAGATAATAGATAGTTATCTATGTAGAGATGTACATAACGGTACTTATCTATGTATAGGTGTACACAAAGGTTCAAAGATCACACGCGACACACACACACAACACACACACACACATACATACACACCCACACACACACACCCACACACAGAGTTATGCATTTACATTCTGGCTCAGAATTCTACATTTGCATAAGCAGGGTTAGTCGCCCTCTACACACTCAGTCTCAGGGACCTTATTTGTCCTCTTTTCTTAATTTCTCCCAACCTTTGTGTCTCTCCCTGTCTTTAACCACAAAAACACATGCATAATGCAACTGCATGCATTTTAGACACAAACCAAAATGCATGCTTGCACTTGAGGGCATAAAGTGGTGCTGGGACTTTGACAGCTTGTGTGGGATCCCTGCAGTGTGTGTGTGTGTGTGTGTGTGTGTGTGTGTGTATGAGATAGCAGATGATGTGTGTGTGGGAGTGTGTATGAGATAACAGATGCTATGGAATGCATGGCTGATAGCTGCTTCAGCATGTGTGTTCTTGTTGGCTGGGGTGGGAAGGCTGCTTTTCTTTGCTTGTGTGTGTAGTAGTGTGTGTGTGTGTGTGTGTGTGTGGTGTGTGTGCACGCGGCCTCACCTGCGGGATTAGTTGGGAAGTGGATTAGAAGCAGGTGAAGTTGCCGAGACGACAGAGTGGAGATTAACACTGGTGGTCATCGTGGGCTCTAAGAGGCTTTCACTCCTCGCGCACCGCGCCATCGCCATGACTACTGCGGCAGACTCGTCCCGCACGACCCTCGTAAGCAGACCCTGAGGGTCGACGGGGACCTGGGGGTCACCTTGGCAACAGGAACGACATGGCCCTGCGGGGCAAGATGAGGTGGATGAGGTCACGGCGCCGGTCCGTAGGTAATGTTTTTCTTTCTGCCCGCCCCCGAGCGTGCACGTTCTCTGGCCCTGCTGCTTTAGTGGTGGGTGTGGCATAACATCAGCCAATGAGAACCAAGGAGGCTCGTCGCTTCTCACCTTCCATTGCTTTGCTTGTGTTGTGTGTTTGTTTGTTTGGCATTTGTCGTGTTAAAGGCTATACATTGGAAAACGGCGATTCGTTTTTCCTCATGGTTTGTTGTGACTGCAGGGACTGGACTGCAGGGTGCTTTTGCTCTGTTTCCACCGTGTCTCCGCAGAACAATGGGAGTACATCGTGTATTTCATCACTTCCTGCGTCCGGGCCAAACTTTCCTTTCGCTTTCTGTGCCTGTCAACAAGGGCTCTCCTAGAGTTACCGTTATTATTGTCGGAGCAGAATTAATCCCATGACGTGAACACAATGCTGCCATGCGATCCCCTCCAGATGTTCCCGCTAATTACTGTGCTGAGTGATGGGCACTGATATTTTATGCCCTCGGAGAGAGGAGAAGCGGTGGGCTGGCCTGAGGCCTGTTTGGATGAGGCAGCGGGCAGCGTGGTGTAATAAAAACCGTGACGTGACATAGACGGGAGGATGAATTATGCAGACTGAAGAGGTGCTCATGTATAATTTAGGAGGCCTCAGCTGTGGAGGAGCAGCGAAAGTCTGGCACTGAGCGCCACGCTGTGACCCAGCATGCAGGCGCCCTCAACAACCACCCCACCCCACCACCACCACCACCACACAGAACACACATACTCTCTCTCTCACACACACACACACACACACACAAATGACCCATATGCCAGCGGGTCATCAGTGACCCACACTCTAACCCCTCCATGCCTTCCCTTGTACATGTGTGCATGTTGTAACTTGCATAACTTGCATAACTGAATTGTGCTGGATGTTTCTCAGTTTACATGGTAATATGGTTAAGGTAAATAGAGGTGGATTTTCCAGTTCTCTACTTCAAGGAAGTTATCAAGTTGAGTGGATTCTGTACATTCATGTATCCATAGGCACATAATAGCCGAAGAATAACATCAGTGGTTAGCGCGTGGGTGAGTGTCTTGTTTAGTGTACTGTATCTCTGTCAAACGAAGCGTTTAGTGTGTTCGCAGCATCATCATGAGTCAGTCGGGGTGAGGCAGGTGAATAAGTAATGAAATAAAGGAAGCCAGTTCCTGCTTTTGTTTGTCGTGGATTGTTTGTCTGTCTGATAAAAGACACCTGAGCTCGACTAAACTGGGCATTTTCCTTTGGCCCAGTTCAATGGAATAGAGCCTTGAGTTATTTATGGGCCAAACAATACCAGTGAGAGGCATGGTCATAACCTTCAACTGGCAGACATCAATCCAAATGACTGAAGTGTTAAGCCGGGTCCACATACCTCACCTCTCTTTACTCGCTTCTGGCTTACTCGCCCAAAAGTTAAATGAATTTTAACTCAAAATCGGCGATATCGCATCGTTTGTACTCTTCTCGCCTGTCCAGGCGTTCCATCGCTGGAACACATAAACATTCTATTGACTGATATCGCTCAGCTAGTAGCGAGTGGCGACGTGTGTGGACATAGCTTTAGAGTTATGTTTTGTAAAAGAAATTTAATCATCTCAAGATGACTGTTGAAAAGAAATCATGTTCGCCAGTTAATGGAGGCTTTAACATTATGAGGCCGCAGCTAAAAGGGATTCTTGTGTAGTTTCGTCTTTCCTGTCAGGACGGGCAGTGTGGTTATGTGCGCTGCAGAAGAGGGCTCAGCAACTTTGGTTACATCACAATTATGAGTTTGTGATCATGATAAAGTTTGTCAGTTTGCTGAACTGCATGCCTGTGTGTGTGTATGTGTGTGTGTGTGTGTGATGCAGCATGCATAAAAATACTCTCCGAGTGGACGGGAGGTAAGGACATCAATGACAATAGGCTTGCATGAGTCTGGAATCTCACCAGGTCTTGCTATTGTGCAAGCCCAAGACAAGTGATTTTAAGGGCAAGCTAATGGCCAAAGTAGCTAATTAGCTAAGACCATTAAGTCATTGAGCCTCTGTCCTGGGGTGATGGTCGACTGTACTTGCTGGGTAAAAGTTACTCATGGATCAATTAGTTTAAAGTCAGCGTTCCTGCACAAAACAGTAAATAATGTTTCTGACATATAAACTGGTTATCTTTTTACCTTTAACAAAATCACTCAGCATGTAACTTTAATTTAGAATGGAAGTGTCTCATAAAATTCAGTTGCGGTAACAAAGGTTGTGTGTTCGTATGTGTGTATGTGTGTGTGTGTGTGTGTGTGTGTGTGTGTGTGTTTGCGGGCAGGACAGAGAGAGCTGGCTGTGTTCCCTCTTCCATGGTTCTCCCTGCTAAGTTGCTGATTCCACACCCCTCTCCTCACTGTCATGAATCAGTTACCACTCCCCCCCTGTATCGATGAGTAACCGAGCCATCGACGTGCTGTGTATAAATTAGAGCTGTCATCAGCCCTGGCTGGGCTTTGGGCTGGGGCTGGGGAAGTGTGGGGATCGGGGTCCGTATTGATCCTCTTCCTTTGAAAATAAGGGTGTGCTGAGCTTGGCGTGAACATTCCTTGGAAAGAGCATCGACTCATCGAGAGAGAAGACACAATGCCGTGTGTATAGTAAGACTTTGAGGTAGGACCAGAAGATGCAGCCTGCTCCCCGAAAGCTTTTGGCATTCAGCATTGCCGCAGTCATTGCATTCCCTTCTGCCTTTATTCTTGAACTTGTCCCCATTTCTGTCTGGATGAGTCTCACTGGTTAAGTCAGTGCTTTTCTGCACTCATTGTGAGTGTACACTGTAAACACTGTCCATCACCCATCTCCATTTGCAGACTGCCAGAGTTAGCCGGTTTGATCGCTCGCTCGCTCGCGCGCGCAGAGAAGGAGAGCAGGGAAGTCACCTTGAGGTATCATTAGAGGCTGGAGCGCCTACAAATCTGCCATGTTGTTACAGGCTATTTTCTAAGTGAGCTGTGATGCAGGGAGGGATTGGATTGGGGGGGGGGGGAGAGGGGTTGGCTGGTGGTATGAGATGCTGCAGCTGCAGGTTAATGGCTTGGACTTTGGTCAGGGGCAAGATTGGAGGGGCTGGTTATCAATGTGGTGGCCTGTCCCCTCCCCCCTGATTGACTCTGCCTGCCTCTGCCTACAATCTGCTGCTACTGTAGGTCCTCCTTGAATGTTACCCTATCTGCCCTTAACATCTGGGTTCACATCAGTACTGTATGCTCTGGACCATAACAGACGGCGGTTACAAGAGTAAAAGTATACGTGTCCTTTGTGATCTGGTGCTAAGGGCACGAGGTAACACTTTGCAGTTTCCCTTTTTCTGCATGTGGCTTCCTGCCGAGATATGTTTGTGCATTGTGCAATTTTTGCGTGTTGTACTGTATACTGTATGTAATTGTGTGTGTGTATGTGTGTGTGTGGTTGGTTGTGCGTGTGTGTGTGTGTGTGTGTGTGTGTGTGCATATGCGTTTGTATGTGTCTGAAAGAGTGTGTGTGTGTGTGTGTGTGTGTGTGTGAGAGAGAGAGAGAAAGAGAGAGAGAGAGAGAGAGAGAGAGAGAGAGAGAGAGAGAGAGGACCTCAGCTGGTGTGGATGCTCAGCTGTGTTTGTATTTGACTAAAAGTTTCTGCATGCAGTGTGTGCAGGTGTTTGTGCAACACTTGAACAATACAGTAGCATTTTGTTTGTTTTGACATTACCAACCACAAGTTATTAGACGCAAGGCACAACGGAATTTAATCCTCTGTGGTGACAGTACTGATTCACTCATGGCAGAAAGCATGGTCAAATGAATTTTAGCGAATAGGTTATGTCCTCGGCCATGAGGCAACGATCCTTTGAGCGTGGTAGGGCTCTTCACAGCTGTTCGGTGTTCATAAATAGTAACGTGATAGCAACATTTGGCAGCTGTTGAGATTGCTTCAATTATTTATATCTCCAATATATGATGCGTCTAGCAAAAGAACAAAAGTGTGTCAACGAAGTTCATAAGCGTTTCCAAATCACATCGTTGAGGACATGTTTAACGGTTTGGACTGATGTTGTGGGATATCCGTTAGGGACCACAAGAACAGCAAGGAAGCGAAAGTACTGAAAGTGATCTCCTGACGGGTGATGCCTTGTTCCATGGGTAATTTAAACCAGTAAACCGACCTGCGAGTCGCCGAGGCGCTGCCACACTTTTTAGTGCGCCTGGCCCTTTAAATAAGCCGCGCGCCCATCCTTCAGGGAACACTGGAAGGACTGTTGGGGAGACGAGGGCCGTTGTCTGGCAGGGCATCGTTAATTACCGAGCTGGTGAAAAAAGGGAACCATAAAAAGACATCCTCGCTCTGCTAGTGGCGGCCCGATGACACTGAAACGGAACGCTCTCCAGTCACACTTTGTGGTCGGGTACACGGCTCACAGAGACGTTGAGTGAGGAGAGAGGAGTGACGGCGGACCCTCATCAGTCGTCGCGCGTGTTTGTTGTGCCAAGCCAGCTGGGTAAACTCTCCTGTCTCGCTCATTCATAATTTAGAGCCACGTATGATGGAAAAAAGTGGAGTAGTGTGCGTAAACGCGCAATTGATTTTAAATTGAGTAGGCTACGAATGCGAGCCTGCGGTATCAGCGACTCACAGGCTTGAAATTCGGCTCGGCGGGCTCCCACTGCCTGTATGCAAGGCAGGTGAGTGTTGTGAATGTTGGCTCTTAAGATACGGCTACTTCAAACTGGAGATAGCGGTATATGTAAGGTTTAGCGCAAAAGGTGGTCAACTTTCCACTGTTTGTCTGACCGCGGTGCATCCATCAGCACATTCTATAGAGAGGGTCTCGTGGGCGTCGCGTGCGTTGTGTACTGGTGACGGAGCATCGAGCGTAATGAAAGGAGAGTGGGGTTGGGGATGCGAATGGGTGTTGGGGGGGGGGGGCGTTGTTTAGAATGGGAAACGTCATTAACATCGAGCGCAGCTTGCATCAGCATACAGAAGCGTTTGTATTGCCACCCACACTAAACTGTAAACCCCACATCTTTATGTCTCCCCTTGTCTTCCACGCACACTCACGCTAGCCTCGCCTCTTTCCCATCAATCGAACGGTGCAGGACCTGCTTGCTCGTCCGCCGGTTACCGCAAGGCAGACGATGAGATGTCCGGAACCACTTCACAGGCGGAACCCGTAGACGCCACTGCGAGGACGGTCTTCCTCAACCGACCCCAGACCACCAAGTACTGCGACAACCATGTCAGGTAAGGATTATTTATCTTCATCATGATACCTTGAAACTTAAACATTATACCCACTGTGAGAGTGAAAATCCAATATGCATACAGCCCTGGTCAAGGTCCACTGTTTAACTAAAGACAAGCGAAGAGGGTCAGACAGGGGTAAACTACAGGACCATACTGCATGGCAGTGAAGTGCATTGTATTTTATAACAATTCAGTTGTTCAGCTTGGTAACCATCTTTACAACTGATCCAATCAAGTTATGGTTGCCACAACTTCTTAAATTTTTCAGGAGGCCACTCAGTTATTGTCAAAATGATACGTTGTCATGACACTACTAAGGGACTTGACTTGTCCCCCTCATCTGTATGCTTCTTTGTTTGTTTTTTTGTTTGCTTTTGTTTTCTTGTTTGCAAACAAAAGGCCATATCTTTTGTCTGCTCCTGTTGGCTTTGTCTAGATGCGGCAGGGTTCTTTCCCAATTTCACACAGGGAATATTCAGGAACCATCTTGTGTATGGCTTTGTGAATTGGGTTATGCTTTTAAAAATGTACACATCTTGGATGAGCGTGTCCCACTTGGTCTGAGTAGCTTGTAGACTGATGCCAAATAAAATAATATATAATTGGCAGGTGAACAGAAGGAAGTGTGGTAAATTACCATAAAATTCACAATCTTACTAATAATGGCCAACACATCCCAGAGTCTCAAACAAGGTGGGAACTGTGCTTCTTTCAATATGGGGGAGCTGTTTTGGCAAAAACACTTATAATTGTGGGGAGGTTGTGAAAAGGTTAATACTGTCAAAATTCAGCGAGGCCGGGATAGCCGTAGTTGAGTGGTAACGTTGGTGCCTTGTAGACATTTCATATGGGCTAAGTGCTTACAGGGAACCATAGTAAAGTCCAATCTTGGGTGATTTTGTTGTCCACATAGTCTTTACTATAAAATATAGCCCATAGATAAGACAGTCAAAAAACATAACCTAATGACTGAAAAATTCACACAGGCTAATAGGACACTTGGTGGGGACGAGAAAGAAAGACAATCTTCATTGCTGAAACTTGTCACATTGCTTGACACATTTACTGTAATAGAATCATGCCTTTTCTTCATATCTGATTTTTAAGCCATTTATAAAATAAAATTTGCGAAACATTGCCGGGATTTCTTGTCAGACTCCTGTCAGACACCTCAGTGGTCGCAGCGATGGTAGTAACTTCACCTCATCAATACCGTCACACTGGGACAGATTTTAGTTAAAGACAGTGAACAAAATACAATTAATCAGTCTGGAAGTAGCAGAGGAAAAAGCCATCCATTCATAAATCATTCAGGAGTGTGTATGCTCTAAAGAAGAAGATTAGTGCTCAGGGTCTCTTGAAGCTTCTTTCTGCTCAGAAGCACTTTCAGATTCGGCGCACTTAGAGCGTGTGTTCCTGTGTCTGTTTGTGTGTGTGTTTTTAGGGTGGGAATTGAAAACCAGGTATCAAGTGAAACTGAGAATCTAATGCTTCAATCTGTTGGAATCATATGCCTCTCACCTTATCAATGCTGGCATGTTTTTGAGATCATGGGCAATGGGTTCTTCTGAAAGTAGAATTTAGTTAGACAACACAGTTCTCCATGGTTTGCCAAATTCTAATAAGCTGTTATTGCCACTTTAGTAATAGAGGCAGAGACGGTTGATAAAAGCTAAATCAT
Source organism: Sardinella tawilis (assembly GCA_030264315.1). NCBI lineage: Eukaryota > Metazoa > Chordata > Actinopteri > Clupeiformes > Clupeidae > Sardinella > Sardinella tawilis. Next base: position 3,019,176 of record JASCQY010000057.1, on the reverse strand, counting down.
AAGCCAATGTATTGATATTAAAAATCTGTGTAAGATAATTTAGAAAGATAAGCTGGACTGACAATTGTGTCAATATTGAGAAAATTGTATCAATTACCACCCCTAGTGTATATGTGTGTGTGTTTGTGTGTGTTTGTGTGTGTGTGTGTGCGTGCATGTATTTTTGTGTTTAACTCGTGCTCCTCTCTGTACATTGCGGATGCACTCGCATCTCTGAAGACCGAATCTGGCTGAGTAATTAAACCACTGACCCCAGAACAGTGACGTGAACAGGCAACCTTCTGCTGCCATTTGGACAGGGGTTATCATAGGAAGGGGCAAACTGATAGGACATCGGCGACTGATTGGTGGAAGTATGCTGGTGCGTACTGAAATGTCTCCCCAAAGGAGCCGGTGTGGGTCGGACCATTTGTCAATGCATTTGTGAGATTCAATTTTTCCACTCAAAGGGCTCTATTTCGGCCTCTGTGATGCAATTAAGGTGGTGTCTGTTGCATGGGGCCTCTGGTTGGTGATTGGTTAATGCAAGGTCATGGAGACGTTTGGGTTTGGATTGTACCCGCCCCCGTGGTCGCCCTGTGTCTTCATGGCTCCTTGTCTCCACCAGACCTTCCGTCCCTGAGGAGAGAGCTGCAATTGATTTCACTCAATATTAAAGCTGGGTTTGCAAGGCCCACACACACACACACACACACACACACACACACACACACACACTTACTCTCACTCACACTCACATACACACACACACACACACACACTCACATACACACACATGCACATACACACACTCACACTCACATACACACACACTCTCACATACAGACACACACACGCACGCACGCACACACAGGCTTTTGGAGTTAGATGAGCTGTTGCTTGCCTAACTCATAATAGCTCTGCCAAGAGTGATAAAGTATGCGCCATCTAAAGCAGTACACTCTTAGTTCTTTGCTTTATCATCATTTCTTCCTGCTTGTGTTGTGTCCCTGATGTTATTATCAGTCGTCAGACTTCATTTGAGTACATTGATCTCTGGAATGATGATGATGATGATGATGATTATGATGATGATGATGATGAACAATTAAGCACTATGCTATCCAGTAATTTGCTCTCAGTTGGAGAGATGTTGTTTTTTTTGTCTACTTCTGTACTTGACTTACTACACAGGACTTGTACATTTATTTATGTAATTACACATTTCTGTACCTCTTAATGTTATCATATCAGACATTACTCTGAGAGGTTTTTACTTAGGATGCTGAGGATGCCTTTAGGCGTGTCGATCTGGGACTTGAAGTCAGTCAAATAAATAGCAAGAAATAGAACTTTAGAGTGCGTATATTTTTTACTGCTGCATCATTACTGTTTTACTTCACTTTTATTTTTTATTAAAGGAGAAGTTTGGTGTGAATCAATCCATAGCCCTGTTGTTAGAGGTCACTGAATGCTGTCCAGAGCAAAAAGAACGAAATAAATTGATGCAACATAGGCCGAGTTATAAACTACTAACTATTGTTTACTGAATGGGGCATAGAGAAATGAAACTGAAACTAAGACACTATGCCCCATTTATTTAGTGTTAGTTGCCCGGTTCTTTATGCGGCCTATGTTGTATTACATTTTTTTGTTCTTTTTCCTATAAACAGCATTCATTAACCTTGAACAACAGGGCTATGGATTGATTCACACCAAACTTCTCCTTTAAGCACGTTGAACTACCTTGTAAGCGTATGAACTGCACCATATAAATGAACTGGCCTTACCTTGATGCTCACGCTAATCCTTACCAAAGACTGTGGGCAGGTGTAGCTCAGGACTTCACTGCTGTTTTGTCCATGCTGCCATGTACCATGGAGTCGTCTCTAAAGCAAGACGGAGAATAGAGTGTCACCCAATCCAGTGCTCTGGCCATCTATCTGTCTATCCCTTTACACGATCAGCATGACCATGGGCCTGACCCTTGAGACCTCCACAGCACAATCAGTGCACCAGGCGACAGTGTGGTGAGGTGGGGTGATCTGTGTGTCTGAGTGTGTGTGTGTGTGCGTCTGGTCTGTGATGCGTCTTATCTCTGATCCAGTGATTAGTGTAATGGCAGAGTACCTGGCAGGATCGTATGTGATCTGTGAATCGGGTTGAGCAAGGGGAATGTATGTCACATCACAGGGAGCTTCAAGTGTTGGCAGGTCATGTTCTGGACTGTGTGTGTGCGCGCGTGTGTGAGTGTGTGTATGTATGTGTGTGTTAAGCATGTGAGGCTATGAACTTGATTAGAGCCTCAAGGTGGTAAATGTCAAGCCTGATTACACTGTAATACCAAAGATCACTGAATACTCAGCTCTATCCCTCTCTGATCATACTACAGGCCTACCAGTGTAGTGCACTTGCAGAACAGACACTTGCTATATCACTACCTTCCTTTTCTTTGTTTCATCACACTCACACACACACACACACACACACACACACACACACACACACACAGGCACACACACACACACACACACACACTCTCTCTCACACACACACACACTCACACACTCACATCTCTTGGGAATTTGGGGTGAAAGCTGGGCATTCAGCCCTCAGGAGGTGGCTAATTTACAGCAATCTCTCTATTTTTAGTCGCCCAAAAACCTCTTACTGTGCTGCACTTTGGCGCTTTGAAGGCCTCTTAGGTGCCTGATCGATACCTGTGCTGGACCGACAGCTTTGGCTCTTAAACAGTCCCAGCACCCTTTTTTTGTGTGTGTGTGT
>JASCQY010000057.1:2955821-2966647 GCA_030264315.1 Sardinella tawilis | reverse complement strand
TGCCCCCCCCCCCCCCCTCCACCCAACCCCCCAGACTCCAACTCCCTGTAAATTGCCATTTGTGAAGGATTTGGAAAAGCCCTCCTAAGCAGTTGTTGAGGATTTTCAAAATGTGTCAACGTGCCTGCCAAGACCCACAAAGCATGGAGGAAGAAGTTCTCCGGGATGATGTTTGCTCAAGGTATCGCATCGTAGTCGCGGACAAATCGTTTCAATTTGCCGTTTGAAGGATTTAGTTTCACTTCACCTCACTTCACCCGCAGGGAGCTACAGAGAGACGCTGCATTGATAAACGGGCGAAAAAAAAATAGAAGCAGAAGAAAGAAAGGAGCATTTAGGAAGCGAGGTGGGAGGTTCGGTGTTTGCAGAAGATTATACGCAGGAAGTTGGGGATACGGGAAGCCCTACTGAGCGTGTGCGACCCAGAGCGATCTCGTTTAAATGCAGTTTGACTGTGCTCAGCACTCGGTCCAAGATACACAACCTGCCTGTGTGTCGTGTGTGTGTGTGTGTGTGTGTGTGTGCATGTCCGCTGGGAGGGCTGTGAGATGGGTGCGTGTGTGTGGGGCTGATGTATCGCTTTGTGTGCCTCGTGTGTGGTGAGGGGGATTTTCAGCCTAATTAAATGAATCCAGGTGGGAAAGACAGAGCCGATGAGTGAGCCTGAGATGAAGGATGAATTATGGGATTGAATGTGTGGGTGTGTGACGGCTAATGCGTCCATTTTGTTTCTTTAATGGGATGAAACCTTCAGATCAGATGGTGGATGTTTCCTGCTTGGATGCTTCATACTGACACATATGTGTGGGAATCCCACCTAGAACATCAGCAACATATGTTAAACAATGAGGGGACAATGTGTACTGGCACTTATTTGTACGAAACTGTTGTGCATCAGAGTGTGTGTGTGTGTTGTGGATGTGTTAAAATGCTGTTGCGGTTCCCCTATTTGGTGTGGCACCGGATCAGCCGACAGCTGGGAGTTCCACACCCTCATCTCTGGATCAGGGCCAGCTGGACCTGGCTGTGGCCCCTTCAATATGGGGAATCCATTCCCCCTTCCCTTCCCCTTCCACCCACTGCTGCTGCCGCTGGACCCTGGGATCCATTTCAGCATGGTCCAAGGACTCCACTGGCCAACGATCCTCTCATTCGAGTTTCCATAGAAACGTGCCAAGAATACACCTTGTATGCACAGGCGGGCTAAACCACGGTGTAATTATTGTGGTATTGTTGACGGATTATTGTTTGAGTCATACTGGCGTTCATTGTCTTAGCCAATAAGTTTAGTCTACCATTTTGTGTTTATGAGAGCCAGGCTTACCCCTGAGTTTAGATTTGACTGCGTTGTATGCCCTGGCCAGACAGTTTTGCGGTTTGGTTCATGCTGGCTTGGTTTTTATTTTCCCTTACTTTTTCACACCCTTAAGTGCTATTTGTGTTTTAACACCGCAACGTGTTAGCTTCATACTGTTGGCATTGAGTTTCTTCCTCTGGCTAAGGTGTGAATCGTTTCTCCATCAAGCCTCCCGACAGAATTTCGCACCCCAAAAACTCTGATCCAGGTCCAGGTTTAGGCCATAGGGTCTAATATACTTAAAGATACGGGCACTGATCCCAAACCCGTTTGTAAGCAAGCACTGCAAGCAAACGCACTGTAACTCCCTGAAGCCATTGACCCACTTTAAGTTTAGCTGTGGCTTCTCCCTCTCCCGCTCCACCACAGTGTAGATAGGGCAGTGAGTGATAGCCTCTCCTGCCGGCCCCCAGAAGCAATCCACAGAGACCTTACACTCTGAAATACTCAACTTTTATTTTTACATTTCATATTTAAAAAAAAAACATGGCAGTTACACAAAACACAGGGTCACATTTCATATTTTAGTAATATTGTTATTATTGTCATTGTTGAGAAAACAACTGAATTGATAATAATAACAATAATAGTTTGTTTTGTGCATTCACCGAACATAATTGAATCGTCCCCTCGTGTTCTGTGACAGCACTATTTGTGCATTATGGCACAAGAAAGCCTGTCCTGTACTGTATCGTAAATTCCGTTAGGCTGCTTTGAAATTGATTTAGCAGTGAGTAGAAAAGGGCCTGAGAGAAGCACCATCTGAAATGCATGATGGGAAATACTGTCCGCCCCCCCCCCCCCCGGGCGTCCAGGGCACAGTGCGTGCTCCAGTTACCTTGACACACTGAACGCTGAGACCGAAAGTGCATTTCTAACCTACTGCGCAGCAAAATGCTGAGTTTAAATCTTTTCAAACTTTTTTTTTTGAAGTCTGTGCGCTTTGAAGCAGTGTGGACCAAATGAGGGGCAGGGAATACAAATGAAAGGATCTCTCGCTCTCTCTCTTTCGCTGCCATCAGTGATGGTCGGTTCGGTACGTCGTCCCCCTGTGTGCGCTACAGTCGGGCCTTTTTCCCCTCCCCACTGCTCTATTCCCCCATGCAAGGGTGGAGAGGAAAAAAAAAAGCACTCTCAGTGAAATGCCCTGGAACTTTCTGGTACTGCTCCAAAGTACCTAATGCTAACACACACACACACACACACACATACAGAGACAGCTCAGTCACGCTCTCATACACACATTTACACAACTCTTAACTGTTGCTCGCCTCACACACACACCAAACTTGGTCTGTCACGCATATGTACACACAACTCAGTCTCAGTCTCTTTTGCTCTCTCTCTCTCACACACACAAACTTACACACCTTCTTCACAGGGGAGAAACCAAGTCAGGGGGAACAGTTGGCAGACAGTTTTTACTGCATAATTAACTGCACGACCTTCAGAAGGCTGCTGCCTGCACTCCCTTGGGGAGAGAGTGCTCACCTTTGCAAACACACACACACACACACAGCTATCTTTGCATACACTTATGGTTTGTATATTTCTGTTTCTAAGTGTGTTTGCACGTTGCTGGAGCTCTACTGTATCTATCTGGTGTGTCGTGTGTAGACTATACAGAAGAGAAAGTGTGAGTGAGTCACCCTGTGTTTGTGTGTGTGTGTGTGTGTGTGTGTGTGTGTGTGTGTGCGCGCGTGCGTTTCCACTCACTTAGGTGAGGGGGCTGGGTGGAGCGTCACAGTCTGTGTCCCATGCTCACTTCATTAGAGTTTAACTGTCCTGTAGGGATGGGGGGGGGAGGGACTGCTTTTCACATCATAGCACCTGGCTTTACCATTACACACTACAAGCATTACACACACACACACACACACACACACACACACACTCACTCACTCACTTACTCACTCACTCACTCATATGTAAACTTACAGCTGCATACAAAATACTACACATATTGCTTCAACAAAAACTTGGACATCAGACTTAGTGTAGAAAGTTGAATGACATATTATTCACAATCACTCATACATTAGGCACCAAGTGGGTATACTGCTATTTACAACAAAATAATGCATATTATACACACACACAGTTTAATTTTTTTTTTCAATGTCATCACTCACCACATCGGCATTTATAACACTTCTTCACAAAGCATACCTTATGATTACATTTCCCATCAATAACTTTCAACGTTATTAATGTTCTCTGTCTCAGGAGGAGTATATTGTACATTTCCTTTTGCGTGGGATCGCAAATGTTGTTACAGTTGTGTGTCAGTGACTGTCAGAGTCGAATGAAAGAATTCTGCCCCACATATGGCGTCTGGAGTCAGTCCACAGACCTCAGACCTCTCTAAACCCTGAGACTATGCTGACTGTGCCCTCACCCACACACACACACACCCACACACACACACACACACACACACACACACTGTTCCAACACATGACACAGTCCTGCTGGGGCAAGGAACTGATCCGTGGCTGTGTGTTCCCCATGTGACTTCATTCTCTGCTGACTCTGCTCTTGCAGTATGCCTCTCATCAGCCAAACACACACGCACACACACACACACACACACACACACACACACACACCAGGACCCCACAAGGAAACGTTCCCATAAAGCTGGAGTCCCCACAAGGACAGTTCCAGTAAGGCTACAGTCCCCACAAGGACAAGTTCCCAATCGGGAAAAAAAAAAGTCCCTGTAACAATGGTTCCCGCGAGACCCCTCTCTCTCTCTCAGTGGGTCATAAATGATCCTTCCGAGGCCTCTCGTTGCTCACTCACACAGTCACGGGAGGGTGTTTCTGCTCACTCGTCACACTGGCGACACTCGTGGGAGGTGGGTAAGGGGACTGCAGTGGCCGGTAGCCCCCGTGTGTGGGGTCTAGGAAGGCAGGCGCCGCGACCGGATGTGCCACCGCGTGCGCCACCGGGTGGGCGTAGCCGATGTACTGCGGGTGCAGGAATTGGCCCTGGTGGGGCATGATCTGTGTGGCCTGCTGGCAGTTCAGCACTGAGAAGTTGGTGGGCATGTTGACATAAACGCTGGCATCCGGTGGGATGCAGCAAGACGCCTGGGTCCGCAGGAGGGCGGCCGTGGCACCGGCTGGCGGAGGAGGGGACATAGCCGTAGGTGGGCGGGGGGCGCTAGGGGGTGCTGAGGAACTAGAGGAAGTGGCCGTGCTGGACTGGCGTGAAGACGAGCCTCGCGAAGTGCCAACGCTGGCCATCATGGGAATGGTCTCCAGGAGACGGCCTCCGGCGCCTCCGCTGCCCCCCTGTCCACCACCGCCCGTGGACGAGGGTTCGTGTTTAGGCCGTAGGCAGTGACAGCAGCACACAGCCACCACAGAGCCCAGCAGGACAAAGGCCACAAACACGGAACCCACAATCAGGAAGGGCACATAGATAGGCACTGCAGAGAGAGAGGGCAGAAAACGGGGTCAGACAGACACACATACAGAGGCACATATACACTGAATTGAATGAATTATGACACTGATTGAATTTTCCTCTTCCACACAAGGACAGGAGTTTGTAGACCAAATGAACCTAAAACGTTAAATGTGAGTCTTCATGACTCCACTTGTAGGTCGCGGTATAGCGATGTCTAGGTCAGAGGCGGCATTCCCAGGAACCACAAACTCAAATAAAAAAGTACTCGTGGGAATGAGCCTTGTGACATGTATATTACCAGCTAAATTACATGGCAGGAATAGCAAAAGGCTCTGAGAAGCTAGAGCCATAGCACACCAAGTCTGTATTTTTCATCCAGAATTTTTGCATGTTTAAAAATACATGGCGTTGTGTCAATCATATTTACACATACTCTTAGAAAACATTCGTCCATCATAAAATTTAAGGATCAGTTTCAGTTTTATGTGTTTGTGTCTTCCATTGGATTTCTTACTGCTGACATCTTGATTTGACAGAATATGAAATAGGAATGGGTGTGTAAGTGTCTTAAAGTTTGACATTAAAAAGCAGAATTTTAAATCTTATTATAATTGTTGCCAAAAAGTAAATAAATTGTGGCAAGCTCCAAGTATGACTTGGCTGTAACAATAAACACATTGAACAAACTGCTAAGGTTGGGTGAATAATTTGCCAGCATGTTTGAAATTAAATTTCAACAGTACCACTCAACACAGAGAAAACAGTGCTAAAGCAGCCTAAGAAATTATCAAATAATGAAGTGCGTCCATTGAAACATGAGTAAGCCTGGATTATGAAACTCAGGTCTACCAGTGTAAAGACTCAGGGTAGTATAGTCTTCACTTTAGTCAGCTAGCAAAAACACACACAAACATAATCTGTCTCTCCATCTCAGACTCCTGGCACCACTGCTCCAGTTATTTGTGCCATTTGTTTGTTACTGCTGCGACAAGCACCATGGCGTCCTCAAACAGAGAACAACAGGACCCTCGGAATCTGAGTCTCTCAATGCAGCATTCCAAAGTTCCACTCAGTGGTGCATTCCAAAGTTCCACACACAGAAGCAAAGTAGTGCAAATCGGTTGAAAATGGTCAAATGCTTGTTTCATGTCTCTTTTGAAGTGAGGTGACGCTATCTACATCAGCTAAGTGGAGTTCTTGGAGGAAACAAGATAAAGTCCTGCCCTTACAAGCCCTGACCCTGGCTCCCCGGAACACAGACGTCTTGCTGGCTAGTACACGAGCAGAAAACTGAAAGGGCTGAGAAGAAAATTTGTGTGTGTGTGTGTGTGTGTCTATGTATGAAATATTCCTATTGGTCTATATGGATCTATGCGTGTGTATGATGTCTGAGTTTGGATATGTGTGTATACGGTGTCTCTGAGTGTGCGTGATGTCTCAAAGAGTGTGTGTGTGTGTGTGTGTGTGTGTGTTTGTGGAGAGGTACAAATGAAAAGGCCCTAGAGCTGCCAGGGCTGCCCAGAGACACCCAAAGTAAAGCAGAGCAGTGAAGTGTTCCCCAGGGGGCCTGGGGCCCTCATTAGCGGTTATTAGCGTTGTTTTGATCTGTTCTAATCCAGCGCAACCAGCTGTGACCCCCTCATCCAACCCCCCCACCACCCCAACTCCTCAAGCTGAGAGGACTCAGAAAGAGACAGAAGGGAGAGAGAGAGAGAGATAGAGAGAGAGAGAGAGTCGGGGAATAGCCCAAACTAGAAAATAAAAATAAGACGTAAGAGGGTGGAGATAAATTCAGGAGTGAAATGAGGAGAAATGCAGAGAACATGAAAATAATAAAAAAAAAAAGATGTTTGAAGATAAGAGCGTGCAAGGGCCACGATAAACAGCATGATAAGACAGAAAGCGTGTGGAGAGAGAGAGCAAGACAGTGTGAGGGGAGAAAGATAAAGAGGGTAGGAAGCACAGCACATAACAGCAAGAAACCGTGGAAGGGGTGAGAGATGGCAGGAGATAAAGTGAGAGAAAGAGCAGGATGAATAAAGCAATAAAGAAAGTATGAAAGACTGAATAAGTGAAAAAATGAAGGAAGGAATGTGAGGGAACAGAAGAGTGTGAATGTAAGGAAGAAAGAGGGGAAGAGAACAAATAGGGGAATTGTAAAATGGAGGCTGAGAAATAAAGGACAAAATGAGAGAGAGAGAGAGAGAGAGAGAGATGTCTTCTGAAGAAAGGCATAGCTCTTAAATCATTCACGTACTCAAACTTAACTTTATAATGAAATTTGTCATTGATATTAAAAAAAAAAAAAAAGCAGGAAAAGCTGCCAGAGGCCAGTTCATTCAGTCCAACAGCACTCTCAAAAGTGAAAAAAAAAATAAAAAATGTGTCGGGAGACTTCATGTGATAACCATATAATTCAAGCCTGTAATGTTATCACCACTGCGTGCCATAATATTGATGGTGGTTTCTAAGGACATCACAGACCACTCCACAGTAAGTCATTACTACATTAGAATACCAATTGAAAGGAGAGGCGTCAGGCTGTTCAATCCAGAAGTCTCATACACAAATAGTTAAAACTGACTCGAGGAAACTGTACTTCTGTAAGTCTGTGACTTTTGACCCTAAAAGTGAGATGGAAAAGGAAGTGAAGGGGGAATTTTGGCAGTAGGTTCTTTAGGCCTGGCAGCGTGTCAGCGGTTGTTTTGGCATCATGTCCCTATCGGTTCTCCATTCACGCGTTCTCCTCTCATTATCCACTGAAGAACAATGAGGAACCTGTTGGATTGGGCTGGGTTCAGAGCCATTTATGTTTCCCGGGGGGCCGTTACACATTTTCCAGTTCACACAATCCAACATATTCCTGACTGTAACCATAGTCTGTGACGCACACTCTTAGATGCAAGAACCTGGTACAATTATGCTGACAGTAAGCAAACAGTGCATTAGCAGCCAAAATGGTAGGTATAACCCACTGTGAAGACACTGATTGGGCCAACATATGCTATGATGTCAAATATACAGTATAATAAAGTCTATATTGTCAATACAGTACCAGCACAGGGGACAGGTTGAAAATTAGCTGTTGTTCTTGCCTACTAACTAAACGAATAGCCTCTCAGATATTTGCGCGCAAGCACACACACAACTACAATCTCAAGAAATCCTTTACACCATGAACACACAATCACAAGAGCCCAGAAATTAGCTAAGCTATTTGTCCATTCACTCACATGACCTGAATGTAGTTCAAAACGCTTTAAAAAATGTTTTTATCATTTTTTTTTTGCACTTTTTGCATTTATGTGACCAAATGTCCATAAAAGGTGCTCTTGCCCTCACTCTAACATTAGTCCACACCTGTTGCATTCCTCTGAACAGACAGGAGGCCACACAAAAGCCAGGCACCCTGTCAAACACTGCATACACAGCTGGCATGTATCCTCCCTCCAAGTCCTTGACAAGACTGTCTCATTGAAGTTCATTTGGAGCTGAGATGTTTATTCAAAGGAAAGCTCTGATATTGAAATATATCATTTGTTTTCTGTTTGACACATTGCCTCTCATCGGGGTTCACTTTTGCCAACTAATTTGGTTCAATAGAAATAGCCGCCTACAGTAGATTTCACAGTTGAAATAAATTTGTAATGGATCATTGAAGTAGCTGGCGCTCTTGGGCGTTTCTGTCAGCGTGTCAATGAGGGGTGCACTATGTGCATACAATACTCCCGGGACATGAGGGCAGCGTTAGAAAGTTGAAAGCTTGAATGAGAACACTAGGTATTCACACGCAAGCTTCGCCGATGAAACATAACGCGATTTGTTTTATGAATCCGGCTGTCAGCACCATCGAAACCGGGATCCGGTCAAGTCCAAACTTGATCCTCGTGGGGAACCGTGTGATTCGAGCACCGGTGTGCAGCAGTCCTTGTGCCGCGCGCGCGTGTGTTGCTGCTAGAACAAACACAGCTATTTATAAACCGGGCAGCACAATTTGCCATTTGTGAGCGGCTGTCCAGTTAGCTTTCCAAAGTGTCTACCTTTTCACGCCAGCTGCTGCTGCCTACAGAGTAAACTCCTGACATCTCAAACGTTTTTTGTAGGCAATCGACAAAAAAGCCTGCTGCTCTTACTTGCCTCAGTCTCACATCTTTGGCCTAATGTAATTTATCCGCGCCCTGCTAGGGGGTAGGGCAATACCCACCGTCTGAAAAAAACGAAGATAGTCTATATAGAAAACCTTGTTATGTGAGTGTAGGTTCTCTGGTTAACACTTATTAAGTTAACCCGTTTGAAAAATTAGGCCAGTGCGAAATTTAATTAAGTTACCATGGCAAGATGATCTGGCGGGGCCAAAAACAGCACAGTATAATGCGGATGACTTGTTGAATGGCAACATCCACAGTCGAAAGAGATATCGCATGCACAGACAACTGGAACGTAAAGGCAAAGTGCAACATCCAGACCAATCTCTCTCTCTCTCTCGCTCTCTCTCTCTCTCTCACTCACTCTCTCATCTCTTTACCTGCACCGGTGTCTTTATCCTCTTTAGTTCCTGGGATTGGATCTTGTGCTTGCTTGTCATTATCGCAAGTTCCCTGGTCAAGTCGGGCTTCAGTGCTAGAGCAACAATATCTTAGTTCACATTTGCCACAGCATATGATGGCATCCTCTTGATCAAAGAGCTCCGGACACTGAAAGCCATCTCTCCAGACACCCTCCACGGTCTGCCAGCCATGGCAATACTCGCCACTTGCGTGTACATCAATAAACGCCAAAAGTGTCACGACCATAGCCAGAGACATCTGGTAACTTCCACTCCTCATCCCTGCGCCAGACTTACAACTTGACGCTAGGTAACGAAAAGACTTTCACCTCTTTGGTGTAACTCGGTAAATCTAATGATGCGGTGGATTAATGAGATGAGACGAGGAGAAAGGACAAAAAGAAACCAGATTAACGACTTTGAAACTCTCATTTGACAGCGAAATTCCGAAGGTAATTCAATAGATCCTCAAATGGGTAGCCAAAAACTTCCAAGAAGAGTGTCTTGTGTTCCCCTTTTTATCACAGGACGAAGTTTCTGTGTGAGTCAAAAGATAGATGACATAGGCACTCGGAAATATACAGAAATTAAGTTTACAATGAAACAAATCTCTTCGTGGCAATAATTCAATTAGTTCCAAGACCTTCAATAGACTTCACATCAATCCAATCCGAACGGAGCTGCGCTTCTGTGCAAGCAAGGCTGTCCATGTCTCTTGCAAATACACTTCTCATATGACCTCCCCAGAGATACAGCGGGAGCAGCACTGTTTTTACATGTAATCCATACGCTCTTAGATATTTTCTCACGGAATTATTTCTGTCCCATCGAACAACAGAGAAAATTGTTCTTAATCCATGTCAGGCGATGTGGCCCCTTCAATAAGTTAGTAACGGTAGCCCCGAGCATAAAGTCAGGCAAAGCATCCCGGAGTATGTAGCTGCGAAACCTCCAGTAATGTCACTGCATTGGAACTTCACTGGCGCCGTGCCACTTGCATCGGACTTGGCAGTGATGACTGAATGCAATGTGGACATGGTTCCCCCCTACAATGAGAGGGACAGGTCACGCTTTGCGCCTGCGTACAGCTACCCAAATTTGCAGACGGTGTTTTACGCTTTGCCGCCAGGACTGACAAGTGGAGCCGTGCGGTCTCAAGGAGCCCTTTGTGTTTTTAGGGCAGCCCCGTGTGGTGGGGCAAGAGCGGTGCGCCGGAGCTTGTAGGAGTTTTAAAGAGAAGCAGGAGAAGGGATGTGGCTGGGCTGACTCGCAGTCAATTACTAACTACGATGCAGCATTTTCATGTGGGCATGGGCGTTGATCAGTGACATGAAAGGGTCAAAGAACATTGGAATAGATTGCCGACTACTTGATATCCTTAATGATACCCCTGCTGTTTGTCTACCACTTTGCACTGGTTTTCCCAACATCACCTTGTCTCACTCACACACACACACACACACACACACACACACACACACACACACACACACACACACACACACA
>JASCQY010000057.1:2912926-2925135 GCA_030264315.1 Sardinella tawilis | reverse complement strand
CTCAGTTTCATCCACAGGCCATATCGGAGAACCCCCCCCCCCCCCCCAAAAAAACAAAATGGGAGAGAAGGGTGTCAAATTTAAAAGGTTAAAATTTTAAGAGGTATGAGATTCTGCACAGAGGAATGCAAAGACATAAATCTGTATCCCAATTAGGGCTAAAACTCAATCCCCCATAACATTCTATCCCAATGCTGAACTATGCAGATGACGTACTGCTGCCTGCCCCGGTATGAGAAAAATGTGTTTGTAAGGACCAATGGGCATTATATAAGAGATTTAAAGCAACAGGTCGGCGTCTTTCCAATCATAACCCTGATGTACAGGCTCGCCGAGTGTTCTGTATAGAAAGGAGAACGATAGAATTTAGAACAACATAGACCAACCGGCGAACCAGCAGCTATTGCTAACTGAACGGTACTGTGAGTAACAGAAGCTAAAGTGAGATTATGGTGCAGGCGAGTTAGCGTAAGCTGCACGTTTGCTATTCTGTCTATGCTGTAACACTCAGCAAGCTGGTACAACAGGGATACGATTGGAATGAAGTTTAACTGTCACTTTAAAGGAGGTAAAATTTAAAGGTAAATTAAAGGTGAACGATGAGATTTTGCATGGTTTTTAAGCACAGTTTAATTTTTGTCACAAAATGTAGGCATCTGCCCTTGATCAGCTTGCTGCCTGCCCCCTGAATACAAAAAGTCAAAAAGTCCGGGCTCAACACAGGGACTGTAAAACCTCAAAAAAAGAAATACTAGGGCACAGGCTGTGCTCCAAAACAAAACAAACCACATTTCAGTCAAAGACCAACAAAATGGTTAGGGGAGGGGGTGGGGGTTATTGAGCATGCACGTATGGGTGGGGGACAGTGAGAAAAGTTGATTTAGTAGAATGAATTTGAGAATAGCGTTCTGTTTGTTTACGTAGAACGTCAACAGACGTGATATCATTCAGGATCTCATAGTGCACCTTTAATCATAAAATGGCCCTGATATATCACAAGACATTAAGGAAATACTTTTATCACTGACAACAGTAATCCAGACTGAATATTGCCAATACAAAAGTGCATTTGCAGCCCGCAACTTGTGCTGACATTGTCATTATGTGTTTACTATGTGTATATTATGTATTTTGGCCTGTTGTGCCACCCTCCATCTATCTGATTTTAGCAACCTAGCTGGCAAAAGCTTGTTTGGGAGAAGGAGGAGAGGATACTATGCTCTGCAGTATTTTGAATGTGATTGCAGTACCAGTTTTTTGCCACAAACACATACTGTTCCTTTAACCTCTGCTTAGTGAGGACACAGTTAAACTCTAATTCAAACACATGGGCTGCGAATGTGGGAAACAGCTTGCATGTTCCAGTAGAGTGGTTTGGTTTCTATGCTTTGGTAGATCAGCTGATCAGAGCTGATACTGAAGGAGTGAAAGGGGGCAGACTGACTGGAAGAGTCCACAGTGCTACTGGGAATAATTGATAACAGGAACAGTCATCGTAAATCATCAAGACGGGTGTTTCCACCAACATATTTGACATGAGGGTTGTCATGGCTCAATAGGCATCAATGAGGCCACAAATAATGATGTAACAGTGATACTGTAATTCATTATTCAGATCTATATCTGGAACAGGCACAGGCACACGCACACGTAACCGAGGTCCTCTGCGCTGGTTCAGCCCTGCACACACCAGGACTTGAACCTGCGACCTCACAACAACACAGCAACCACGGATTGGAAGACGAACGCCCTAGCCACTCGACTGAAAAGCCCAGGCTCTCAGTCAAGCGACTGAGGGCGTTCTTGAAGCGTCGGGAGAGAGGCTTTACTAACGTTCCACACGCGCAGCTAGGCTAGCTGGCATCCGTTACACATACACCTACACCCAAACATACAGCCATGTATTAAAACACTCTCTTTCACTCTCTCTCTCTCTTTCTCTCTCGCACACACCCATAGAGTTGGCCAGTGAGGAGCCGGAAGAGATTTTCCCAGTCATTTTTCTCATTGAGATTTAGATTATAACCCATGCTATCCGAATTACGGAAGGAAGATGTCGAACTAGCCACGGCAGGACAGAGTGATTGTCTTTGGTCATAAAAATGTCACAGGTTCATATGGCATCAATCTTATTTCGATAAAAATGTCTTTTGTTCGCGATTTCAGCAAAAAGCACTACACTACCCAACATCCTGAAGTGCAAAACAGCGTAAATCGAAGCCTTTGATTGGTGAAGAGCGCCATTACTAGGGGCAACAAACAAAGTCTTTAGCGGGAATCCTGCTGGCTTCTTGCTCAAAACCACTGCACAAACATGGCGGCCAGGGAGTTAGGAACGATCAGGTAAAACACGCATTTAAAATCAAATCTGCTCCTAGCAAACTGTAGCAAGTTGGTATGATGTTCTCGATTTAATAGTGGGCTTGGAGAATTATCATTGAGTTATAAACGCTGTTTAATGATTCACTCGCAATAGTGTATGGGATTGTAGTTTATTTACCCGAGAAGAAAAAATATGTACACAGTCTTGTACCTTTACCTTTTTTTTGCTTTTTCATTAGTTTTTTCACTTTGACCGGACGATTACATGGTCATCACCAACGCCGTAGCTGAAAAGAATGTGTCGAGGACGAAAACGCTTTTAAACGCGAATTTCATGGAGAATGGTCAATGGTAAACTGGAAGCCTTGGAGCCACTTCCTGGTGCGATGACGCGGTCTGACTGGCCAACTCTATACACACACACACACAGAAACATACACCAACACCCACATCCAAGCATACAGGCATGTATTAAAACAGTCTTCTTCTCTCTCTCTTTCTCTCTCAATCTCTCTCACTCTCTCTCACACACACACACACACACACATCTACAGTCCAAAGGTATGATCTCAATCCAAAGTAATTGCTTACGGGGTTATATGTGGCACAACACATAGCAAAATTCTACACAATTAGCACGACCGCTGTGCTCTTCTCTCCCTGTGCTCTGGCTGCGATTGGGTTTCAGGCCCGTGCTCATTCAGGATTACTTAAGCATGACTAACACCATTACTGACTAGCAAAAAAAATCAACACCAACCAAATTATGCCCCAATTATTTATACGGTGGATGACAAGGACTTATTCATTTACAAATTAATGTCGCTGTGCATTGATTTACCCTACCAGTCCGTGGGAGGTAGCCTGCTTGCTTCCCTGCCTGCCTGCCTGTCACCAACCCAGCCCAGCCCAGCACTTGGAATGCCTTTCAGGGTGGCTGCTGAACTTGAAAGCCGAACGAACTGAATCCTGGTTGACCTCGGCGTATGAAAAGGGGCCTTTGAGCTCCTGTAATGTTGAGCGATGAGCACCTCTGAGGAGGTGCTGTGCTGGAGACGAGGAGATGGCTGCGTGAGCCCTGGATGGAGGCCAGGCTACCTTAAGGGCTTCCGTAGGGAGCAGCGGTGCTTTTCATAGGTAATGAATAGGCCTGGCAGGCGGAAGAACAAAGGCAGCGAAGGTAAAATTAGGGGAACAATGAAGCCGTGCCCGACCCTCTTCTCCATGAAGCCTCGGGGGAGCGCAGCGAAGGCCCTTTTAAGTCGCTGAAGAAGAATGTAGTCAGCATCTTTTCTGTGTCGTTGTCTATCTATTATCCATGCAAAGAACGGGGACAGTTACTGATGCTCAATAGACCCAAAATAATGCCCCAGGTTTCATGCATTCTAATAATTACTGTAACTTCTAATACAATAATGCTCCATGTCTGACCACATCTAATGTTTAAAATATCAAACATAGTCAAATGTTAGTGAATGCTTTCACTTTCCTCTTTCTTCTTTGCTTCAGGGTTCACTGCAAACGTTTGTGAACACATGCAAATAGCGTAAGGAAGTTTGTTTCTGGCAAACAAACAGGCACTCGTGGATTTACTGTAAAACAAACAATTTCATATGTTCAAGCAACAGCACTGACATTTTATTAAATTCACAGAAACTACTAAATTAGCAGAATTTGAACACTATACTGTAGAGTTTACAGTTAATTGATACCTTAGTGGTTGTCGGTCCTCATGTTGCAGTACACGAAAACAGGAAATAATTTTGTGATGACATATTTTGTCTACAACGTTTCTGTTTTTTTTGCAAATGGCTAGAGCAGGTCTGCATAGGTCACAAAGAGGAAATAAACTGGACAGAGTTTACAGCAGACTAAAGCCCCCTGACATAGGCAGATGCTTCATTCTGAGAACTGTTGTGAAAATCGGCGTGTATTAGTCTAAATGGAAAATACCCAGAGCGGTGACATTTACGACGGATTAGAGACATAATCCCTTCTGACGTTCTCATTCTGGACACAGTAATGGACCCTTTCCTTAAAAGAGCCATGGGGCCTACCTGACCACTCTTTCTTTTGGGGACAGTTTTGTGTGTGTGTGTGTGTGTGTTTAGTGTGTATGTGCATGTGTGTGTGTGTGTATCTACAGTATGAGCCGGTTATTTTGATTTTACA
The DNA here is from genome assembly GCA_030264315.1 of Sardinella tawilis. Taxonomy (NCBI): domain Eukaryota; kingdom Metazoa; phylum Chordata; class Actinopteri; order Clupeiformes; family Clupeidae; genus Sardinella; species Sardinella tawilis. The sequence goes on along the minus strand of JASCQY010000057.1, from coordinate 2,920,641 downwards.
CTGTGACAAAACTCCTTTACCACTGCAATGGTGTCAACAAAATATTTGGTAATAAATGTACTCAATATCCAAACCAAATTCAGGTTTACTACCATCACTCATAAGAGTATTTTGTCTCCGTCAAAAGCTGACTTAGCATTCTGGGTAGTTCTCCATTTGGGTTAAATATTTGCTGACGCTATGAAAGCCATCGCGGGATTGCTATCGAGGCATATGTTAGGGCATCTCTCTCTCTCTCTCTCTCTCTCTCCCTCCTCCCAACCAAGCCTGAGCCGACAGGGGATGCATTGCGTTTTGTCAACACCAGACATTCTGACTGAAAGAACCAGACAGCTGAGTAGCACTGTTTAAAATAAGATGTTGAGACCAGGCATGTCTAGCCCATCATGTTGTGGATCCCAATGAACCTGCAGAATCGTCACAGGCTAACTCGGAAGGATCTGCACTAGATCCACACAAGATCCTCTCTGGATAAGACAGCTGTTTCCCTCACATCAGGGTTTGAAATTGGAGGAATTCGTAATCATGATGGTGGCTGACTGAAACACAACTTAGCAGATGTGAGTTGAGCTGGATCAGAGCCATCGCCAGCCAATTAACCAAGGACACAGGAGGGTAAAAAAAAAAAAAACACATATATTTGTCATTGTTATTCAGAAAACCAAGTCACTCCACCAAGCAAAACTCTTCAGTCAGACTGATGTATGTACATGTGCTAAGTACATAGGCAAAGCCTCTACATGCTAGGGCCTTTCTTAACTTGGGCTGTCACATTTCTGTCTCTGATCTATATACAGTACAGTATGTGGTCATATTCTCAATACCTTCACCACTGCCAAGCTTCAGGGAAGCATTGAAAATGTGAAACTGTTAAGATGACACATACATCTAATCCTGAGGTGTGTTCAAATTCGCAAACATAGGAGAACGTTCGCGAACATTGGTGAAAAGTTTTGATTTCCTCCTTGTTAACTAACGTTAGCGAACAAAGGCGAACGGTTTGAGAAAGTAATGTGCTGCTACAGGTAACGGTAATAATTTAAAGTGATCTATTGTAGGCTCTATGTCTGCATGTGCAGTCGTTAAATGTTGTGTCAAATAATTTTTTACGTCAGTCGCTCCCAGCCGGAGTTAGGGCAATCTTCTCGTTACCACAATTTTGCCTTAACAATGGGAGTGCGCCAGCACTTTTGCACACAGCGTCCAAAATGCTGTTTTTAAACCACTTAGAATGTTCGGAAACTCACAAAACGTCCTACAAAATATTATCAGGGTCTCTACTCATGAACTTCAGCATAGACAACATTGTCGGCGCACTCAAAGCTTAGTAAAACAAATGTTTCTGGAGCTGTAAGAGGGAACAGCAGGAACAGAGTGGAATTACAAGCCACTGTGTAATATACTATATGACGTTTAGCTGCTTCCCTCAAAGCTAAGGCCCAGAAAAGAATGTCCAGCTGCACGTTTATGGGCGAATCATCTGGGAAATAGGGAATGTTTCATGACCACATCCTGTCTGTCTATATCTGTGTCTGCGTGTTTGACTCTGTGTGTTGTCTGAGTGTGCATGCATGTCTGTGTGTATATGCATGTGTGTTTACATGCATGTATGAGTGTGTGTGTGTGTGTGTGTGTGTGTGTGTGTGTGTGTTGTGGCTCTGAGAGAGCGTAAGTAAAGTGAATGCACTCTCAGCCTCTCGGCTCCGCCTCCACTAATGTGGAAAACCGGAGCAAAGGATGACAAGATGACTGGAGCCGTCGCCATGACAACAATCCACCACCACTCAAGCAGGCAAGCAGGCAGCTTGGGTGCATCATCTGGTGTGTGTAGAACTGGGGGTCCCACATGCACACAAATACGCATACACACACAAATGTGTGTGTACACAAACACTGACAAATGCACACCTGTGTGTGCACAAACCAGCTGGAAGCAGAACAATCACCCAGCTGTGTGTGAAGTTACACATACGTACACACACCACCTTTACGTGAAAAATGCATTGCAATGCACAAACACACACACACACACACACACACACACACACACACACACACACTTACACAGACAGAGTTCCGCACACAGACAGATCTTCCCTCAGTGCTGGATGTCTTTTGCGCTACATTTAACCACTCCACTCAGCATCCGGCTGGAGGAAAGGTCACATCGCCTGGCAACAGATCGCCATGGCTTCAGCAGTGCTTTTAATGAGGGTGAGAGAGTAACTCACCCCTCACCCTATCCCACTGTTCTCAAACACACACACACACACACACACACACACACACACACAGAGAGAGACATGCGCGCATGCACGCGATGCAAGCACTGGAATACACTATAACCCATAAAACTGCTGGGCTCTGTAAAGCCTACAAATGTGCAAGGAAAACAAATCCATATGCTTTCACAATCACATACACTGCACTGTAAGTAATCCATGAATGCATTTACTTATGCGTTGTTGAGTATTTACACTGGGGGGTGGCACCAACAAAATACAGCTGCTATATTGATTTTGTCCACTACAAAATGAAACACTTAGCTCCCCTAATGGGTTAAATCACAATAAAAAAAAAAATACAAAATAATAATACAGAATTCATTTCTTGTTACAGTAATGATCCTCTCTAGGCAATAGAAGAATCCAACCATCATCCAGAATCGTCTCCCTCTCCTACCTCTATCACTATGCTCCCTTTCTCCATCCCTCCCTCCCTCCCTCCCTCCGTCTCTCCCTCTCTCCTCCCTTCTCACAACTCTCTCCTCTTTCTCACCCCACTCTGCTCCTTTGTCATTATAATGTAAGATGAGCCTCCAGCGAGGTATTAGCACATAATCATAGAGAAATGTATTACACTCCGACACTCAAGCATAGGGGTGACCCCCCTCCTCTATTCTTCTGACGGCGCTGAAGAACGTTCTAGATTTATAGGCCAGTCCTGCGCCTCGCTTGAGGGGGATAAATGAATGATGGTTTGAGGATTTAAAGACCCTCTCCCCTGCTCCTGCCACCTTGGGTTGGCTCATTAATGTGGCTCATCTCAATGTAGGCACACTCGTCTGACCCAGTGGCCCCGTAATTGGCCACGGAAATGGGATTACGGGGACTGATGAGATGGAGTGAGAATGATGGAGAGAGAGAGAGAGAGAGAGTTGGCATCACAGGGATAAAAAATTATGACTTTTTTTCACATTTTTTAAAATCATTTTTTAAATGACGGTTTAGCTGAGTCATTTCACACATGCAGTTGTTTCCACTGCCCCCTGCCTTCTCTTTCTTTCTCTCCATCTCTTTTCTCTCCTTCTCTCTCTCTCTCTCTCTCTCTCCCTCACACACACACACACACCAGGCAGTGGCAATGTAAAATTAAAAAAGTCACTGCCTCCGCCTCCCACCAGTGTTCTGTACCAAGCGGAGTTGAAGCCTCCAATGCCAATTTAAGAAGAGGAGGGAGGAAGAAGGTTTAAGTCATGAAAGATGTCAACTCAACCTCCAGAGCACATCATTTATTTGGGCTTTATTGCACATAATGGTTCTTCTTCAGAGTAGAATGCAACTCTCTCTCTCTCTCTGTCTGTCTCAACACAAGTCACTCCTAGAGTCACTCAGTGCTCAAATATTACAAAGGCTTTTGGAGGCTTCAGGTTGACTTACTGTATAGCCAATGAGGCCAAATCCCCAGTCTCTCTCTCCCTGTCAGCGCATCTTCCTCTGCCCCTCTGTCGTCTAGCCACCCTTCCCCTCTCTGTTTTTCTTCCGTTCTCTTTCTGCTTTCCTCTCTCTTTCTTCCATCTTTCCTTCTGTGACTGTGTTCCTCATTCCTCTTTTTCTCTTCCTCTCCTTCCCTCCTTCCTTCCTTCACACGTCATATTCCTTTTCCTCTCCATAACTCTATAACAATTCCACTCTCTCTGTCTACCATATCTCTCTCTCTACCTCTCTTCTTGTTTTTCACCCCTCCTCTTCCCCTTCTCTCTCTTTCTTTCTCTCAGTTTTCCCTCCAATTGGACACCCTGTATTTGAACCCTCTGTCTGTCGGCCTGCTGTCTCCCCCCCCCCCCCCCCAGTCCCTGGCCACTGATCTAGTTCCATAGCCTGTTCCATCAGCCACCCTGCATCTGACTGCTCCACATGGGCTCATCTGGCTCTCGAATCTCTCGGGTGCCACACACGTGCCACAACACTCTGGCCCGCTCCGCTTGGCAGCCCGATCCGATTCGCTGCTTGCCACCCTGCGGCCTGGTTCTGCACGTGACCCATGTGATGAAGATACACATATACACAACACAGACAGGTACACACATAGACGCAAATACACACACACACACATACACACACACAGATGTGTGTTTGTTTGTGCAGGTCAGATGCAACAGGAAAGGCTTAAGGTTTTGTTGTGAGGTTTGGTGCGCTGTAAAAAAATGATTTGTAATGATTACTTGAAAAATGTGTGGAAATTCGATAAGGTAAGCAAAGATTATTTGTCTCTTTCAATGTATCTTTACCATAACTTACATAACAAGAGACTAGTTATGGTTACTTAACTTGTTTGAGGCAACGAGTTTCCACACATTTTTCACGTACGCATTACAAATCCTTTTTTACAGTGTGAGGGTAGATAAAAACATGAAAAAGGAGAGCAACAAACATATATATATACATATACATATGTATCCAGCCATACAAAAATAAAGCACTGCATCATTTGAATTAATCATTGGATTATTAAGCCTATTTTCAATTAACTTTCTCTATATGAGATCTTATCCTTTGTGCTGTCTCTGCTTCTACGGTGTGATACAGTACACCAGCTGGATCTTGTCCAGGATTTGGAAGTCTTTCAACACAGAGTAGCGAGCCAGCAGCTAATGCTAACTGAATGGCGCCAAGGAGAATGGAACTGAAAGTGAATTTCTGGACCCTATTCAGTTGATGTTCACTGTCAGTTCCACTACTTGGTCTACATTGTACAAAATTCTCTTGTTCTTCTACCTACCATCAGCTCTCAGTGACCTCAAATAACAGGGTTATCGGTTCAAACACTTCTGAATAATTGTTATAACTCCTTTATAACAATAGAATCATATCAAGTGAAAATAAAGCTCCAATTATTAGTTTGAAATTAAACTAATATAAAAATGTATAAATCTCAGTTCACAGTTGAAAAAAAAAAGAAACTCATAAGATACATTTGTGTCACAGGTTCCTGGATACAATGTTAAGTAGGCCTATCAAAACAAAGCTCGCAAAAATAGCCCTGTCATTATAAAACTATGTAGAAGTCTATGACATCAGAGGACAGGTGACTGTGACACAATATAGTGAGATTGTAGATGGTCACATGTACACACACACACCCTCCCACAATCACACACACACACCTGCCTCTAATGGTCAGATGACGTACGCACCCTCAAAACAAACACATACACCCAAACAGTAAACATTTAAATAATAATTCATATAACAATACATAACACAGTACATTTTAATAATATGGGTGTCCATCCACCCATGGCTGGGTTACACGATACATGGTAGATACTGGATACTGATGTTAGTGAAAGAGAGAGAGAGAGAGGGCAAGAGTGTTTGTGTGTGTGTGTGTGTGTGAGTGAGTGAGTGGGATCATATGGTGAGTGTGTGTGATACGGTTCAAGTAAAGTTTGAAGTTTGGTTTGGCAGGATGGGTGTGTGACAAGCTGGCAAGGACAGAGGATACTGCATGGGCATGGGCAGACCAGAAGGAGGCAAACTCAATGACTATCCTTATCTCTCACTCTCCCTCAGCCACTCTCTCTCTCAGACACACACACACACATACTTTCTTTGCTGCCTCTTCCTCATTGTATTGTACCAACCACACACACACACACACACATACAAACTTCGCCTGCTTGTCTTTTCAGTTCCAGCCCTGTTCTCTCTCCCTGACACACACACACACACACTCTTTCTCACACTATCCTCTCTCCCTCTCTGTCAAATACACCTTCACACTCACACACCACACATTCCCTCCCTCTCTCTCTCTCTCTCCCCCTCTCTCTCACTATGTCCCATATTGGCATGTGGTGATGGTCTACTACAGTATCTGCCTGACTGGGAGTTGTATATTCCTGTCTGCCGCTGATAAGATGAGACCCTCCTTGCCTTATTTAGTCAGTGCTGCGCACACTGCTGACACACCACCACTGAGCGTAAAGGACCCAATGTCGTGGCACACACACACACACACACACACACACACACATATACACACACACTCTGCATATGGGGTCGATGTCTGTGTGTGTTGGGGGGGGGGTTACAGTACACATACTTTCACTGTATGAGTCATAGGTACACACACACACACACTTACAGGAAGTAACAACACACACCGCAACTAGAAGACACTTAATCACTGATTTACTGACTAACAACAGAGCCTCACTTTAAGCACTAAACAGACACATTCCACCTTACATAAAACAGACCCAGGGTTAACCCAAAAAATGTTATTCACTTTATACATAACCTTGTCTGAGCAACATGATTCAGGAAAATACTGTTTTGTTTGAATTTGAAGCTTCAGACTGATCTTCCCTTGTTAGGCACCACTGTAAATATTGAACAGCTTCTTCATCTAAAATAATGTAAACCTTAAGTTCTGATGAAGTCAAGTGTTATGGCAACACATCTACACCTGTTCTCTTTCTGTCTCTCTGTCTACATGTTTGCAGTCAGACAGGATGCGAAATGATGGCTTATCAGAAGCAACAGCCTTGACTAAACAACTGAGCTCATGCCTTGGCATAATGGACATTAAACAAACCTCCCAGTGAGACAGGACAAAAGGTAAACACTGTACTACTCAAAGGCTCAAAACATCTCCTGCCTAACCACAAAAACAAAACAAAACAAAAGTGATTCTTCCCAGTAAGAGAGGACTGTGCTAGGCAGGAGTAGGGAGAATGTAGTACTCCCAACGCTGAACATGCTGGGAGCCATCATTCACTCAATCACTCACTTACTCACACACACACAAACTCACACACACACACACACACACACACACACACACACACACACACAAACTCATAGCTCTCCCCACTTGAGGCCTCCTGTCCCGACGTGAACCTGTGATAAGGTTACAGCGGCACTAAATACATCACCTTTCCCTTTCGGAGTGCAGTTGGCTCCCGGGCGCGCCGGTTAAACGCTCACCAAAAGGCCTTCTGCAGCACATTCTGAGCCCCGAGGCCAAGGCTGCCCGGTGGGGGAGCTATATTTATGAACCACCTCGCCTTGCCTCGCCCAGGCTTCCAGTAGGATCTGTCCACTGCTCCACGAGGTGGAGGGGTGTGTGTGGGGGGTGTAGGGGTTGGGGAGGGGGAGGGGGAGGGGGGGGAGCTGGAGGATTGGGGAGGGCCGTTGCCTGGCTATCTGAATGACCGCATTAAAAGTTTAAAGCCTGACTACTGGGGGGCTTCTGCTGCGGCTAAAGCGTTAGCCTGCAAACGAGCTCTTAGTCAGCTGTAAAAGGACGCCTGTTACATATGCTGTAGTCAATATTCCAGGGCCTGGGCTTTCACAGGCCAGCTTGCCAGCACTGGGGCGTGGGTCTGTGTGTGTGTGTGTGTGTGTGTGTTGTGTGTGCTGGTGGCAGGCTTACACACTCACTCACTGTGCTGTTGGATAGTGTCCACAATAAGAGGAGCCACACCT
>JASCQY010000057.1:2905426-2910426 GCA_030264315.1 Sardinella tawilis | reverse complement strand
GGTCGGATATCAAGCTGCTGTGAGATTCCAGGCCGGCCACGGATCACTGCGTCCCTAATCTCAGCCTGTCCAGTGTCTGTCCTCTCATTTCCTCCTCAGCTTCATCAATAAATAATCACTCTCCTCCTAATGAGTCTGTCGACTGGACACTGGATGCTGGTCAAGGCCACCGAGCAGTGGCCCTCGCAGAATTCACTTTTCAGGCGTTCGAGAAACATGTGCCACCCGTGCCAACTTGCGGCAGCAGAGAAGGGTGAGTGGTCAGTCTCTGCGAATCGATCCTGCTACATGAGCTCTGTGTTTTGCCACAGCAAGAGTAACTCAGCCGAGGAAAGGGTTATCAAATATTACGCACAGGGCCTGATGCAAAATGCCTCGCGTTGTTTACATGGCACACTAGGCTACACATCAAAGTTCCTCTTTCAGGCCAGAGAATGTAGGCATGAGGTAAAGTTGACTTTCTGCAATAGCTTGACCAGAGTTGACACATACCATCAAAGAGTCTGTTGACTGACACATGGCACAACCAGTGACAAAACATTCTCTTCACGAGATGTCTAAAGGTTCTGTGAAGCTTTTCAAAAAAAGATGCTCGCTGGTGTCGCTGGTGCTCGCAGTCAACAGCAAAATGCAATTTTTCAGACTGAAATGTAGAATGGCTAAATAAACGAATCTAAAGCCAGTTTATTTCACATCTAGGTATGTATTTGGGTGTGCTCAACCATCCTTGGGTGTGTCCCAGTCGCCTACCAGTTGGGAATGTTTAACCAGAGCTGTCAGCAAAGTGTAAAAGATGCAATAAACAGTGCTGTGGACTGGCCCTCTGAAACTCCATGTCCATGCATTCAAATCCCGACTTTGCCTTTGGTGGTGCTGCAGGACTTTACAGCACCCACAGAGCAGATGTTCATCAGAGAGAGCCTGCTTCATGAGACTCTGACCTTTCACCTTACTGTTAGCACTCTGCTTCCATGGCGTTAGCGCCTTGCTACATCAGTTAACGGTAAACATCAGGAATTTAACAGACACTTTTTCCTTTAGCAATGCACAGGGACACCTAAACGAGCTCAGAAATTGGACCTTGGTCTGAATGAGGAGAAAAAAAACAACACCAACTGATGCTAACTAACGATACTACAGTCAAAGGAGCTTGTAAGGAAGAGTTCATCTCCTCTAGAAAAAAAAACAAACAAACAGCAAAACTAAACAGTGAGGTAAAACAATTTTAAGCCCAAGCTTTTTACCTTGACGCTGCTATTTCCACTTTTGTTCTTGCGATGGCTGCGGCCCTCCGCGCCCCCTCCACGGCCCGGTCCACTTTCTCTTTGGTTTTAGGGTTCTTAAGGGGAATGAGCTGCTTGCGTATGCCGCGCACGAGCACGTTATTTTTGTATTTCCCTTCCTCCTTGGTGCCGTCGGGGAAGATGGTGCATCCGTAGCCGTGGCGCCGGTTGTTGAGCCACTCGCCCTCGTACTTCATGCCGTTGGAGCGCTCGGAAACGCCAAAGCCGCAGCGCTTATCGTTCTTCCACTCGCCCATGTACGACTCAGTGGTGGTGGCGTCCACGTGGTCCTCAGGTGCGGCGTAGTCCCCGGCACCGTCACCCTCGCCATCACCGTAGCTGATGGTGGAGTTGGCATCGCTGGAGCTGATGCGGCTCATGGTGGTGGCGTCGCTACGCGCTGAACTGCGCTTGCTGGAGATGGACGTCCGCGAGTCGGATTTGTGCAGCTTCCGCAGGCTGCCGAAGAGCGAGCCGCGGCGGAACAGGCCCTTCTTCTTGCCCGTCACCACCTCGCTGTCGCTGTGGAAGTTGAGCACGAAGCCGCCACGTGTGCCCACTGGGGTGTCGGCGCCCGATGCGTCCTGGTGCAGCGCGCCATTGCTCTGGACGCTCCGCAACGAGGCCAGCGAGGTGCGCAGCGGCGAGTGGATGACCGTTGCCATCCCATAAGGCACACTCTGCCGCACCCCGTAACCGTGGCGCATCCCCCCCATCCACTGGCCCTGGTACGTACCTTCACAGGGCAACAGCAAAAAAAAAAAACAACTCTCAGAGTCACATGACAACAGTAATGGCATAGTCATACATGGTAAATAGTAGATGATTTTAGCCTTATAAATCATTACTTTCATAAGTCAGTTGCCTTCTAAAACAGCATATTGCTTGATTGCCAACAGCAACTGAATACCCTGAGCACCAGAGGAACTAATGCATGAGGAAGGCCAAACAATAATGCCATCATCAAGCAGGGGTCAAAAGGTCATCTTAGGTATCAATAGGTACCATGGCAACTGTTGTGCTGAATCAGGCACTCCCAGAGAAAATTCATTCAAATTGATCCTCAACCACAAGGCTATTTTACAAATCATGTAGAAGGCTTAAAGGTTCAATCACACATAAGGAGCTGCCTTTATTCCCTCTTTTAAATTATCTCTTTTGAACTAGCAGTAATTATCTTCAAGCCCATGGCAGTTTTAGGCAAAGCTGGCACATTGAGGTCTAGCCACATTACATTAAACTATTAAAAGACTGCTTGTGTTACACATCCCTATTGTGCTCCTTATTGTGACCAACACATTTCAGAGGAGAGTCCATATGGATGAAAGTTATGGATGCAGAGGCTGCATCCTGTCCTCTCTGATGCCCCAGAGGAGGACAGTGGGCAGGTGCCCACCTAAACATGGGCTGCCCAAACCAGGCCCCCTGCCAAACAGTATCACACAGATGGGTGAGGCTGATTTGTTCCAGGCTGGACTGATTTTCTAGGAACCCTTCATTACCTAAGAGGCCAGAGTCTTATGCACATCAGAGATGCAGATTTTTGTTTGTGTGGTTTGTTGTAATCTCTGAGAATTCAGAATACAGAAATGTAACTCTGGATGGCAACATGACCCATCCACGCAGATGATTTAACAGTAGGCTAGGCCTATGTCAATATTTTTGAGTTATACAAATGAAACAGGGATTTAAAAAACTATACAAGCTCTGTCCACACTACGACTGGTGCTCAGATTAACTTTAATTATATCACAGTGCTCCGTTGGGCAGGCCAGATGGGGATCTTGCCAGATAGAGTGACTTTGTGAGAGTAAGTCTTCGGAAGTGTTACGCGCAACTAGGCTGAAGTAATTAAGAGAACTTCATTAGCGATTCATGATAGGGGACTTAGTGCCAAAGCTCGAGAGCTCAAAGATCATCAACGCTGCCCACCAAATCCGCTTGTACTTTCAGGTCAAGCCTAGAGTGTCGACACAAATCCTTGATTATTCAAGAAAAAAAAATCACGCAAACAACGAACGCTTGCAATCCTCTGTCCAGCACGATATCAAATGTATCACTTTCTGTGCACTTACAGTATCATCAAGTAGGGGAGATAAAAACCGAAGTCACAAGAAAAAGCTTTGCTATTTTTGGAATGAGAGTATATATCTTCTGTAGGCTATGGACGCGCATTGCTTTGAAATCTAAAACGACTGGGCATGATGGCTAATTCAACTGCATTCTCACTGACAGCTGGACCATGGGTTGTAAATCACATGATCTGAATCAATTTTTCATCATACAAGTGTCGTACTCTGATTTATCACGCAGGCCTAATTGGTGAAATATTTAAATCCACGCACAAAATATATTACCATAGCCTATTGGTTATATGACTGTTGTTTCAATAGTAAAGTTACACTGATCCACTAAGAATATATAGGCTGATTTCATCCAATCCACTCGGTATGTTATCTGTTCTCATGTCAAACTGGCATGCGGTTCAGTTCCAAACAGAACTAAGATGGCAATGGCCACATTCCAGTTATGATATAATCACTCAAATGATAGACTACACAATGGGGACATATTTTCAATACATTACTCTTGTTTAACATTAATTTCAGCAAACGCATATTGACAATGCTTACCACCATCCCCATAGGTCTCGATACCGTAGCCGTCTTGAAGCCCATTACTCCAAGTTCCGTCGTATCTAGCAGGTGTACTGTGGCTTTGGCGAACTCCGTACCGACCCTTAAACCCATGGCTCCACTCTCCGCGATAGATCCACTTTCCCTTGGTTTCAACCCCAAGCCCGTGCCGCTTCCCTTGCGACCAGTAACCCTGATATGTATTCCCACTTGGCCAGGTGTAGACCCCGACTATCTCGAACCCGTGTGACCAGGACCCGGCGTATTCGCCTTGGCCCTTGGGTCCAGTGCAGATACCGTGTCCGTGGGCTTTCCCATCTTCCCAGCCCCCGCAATATGTGCCTCCATCGTCGAAGTCGAACCGTCCGCCGCCCGTCATTCAGAATAGGAAACAAATGAAGCGATCGCAGCGTAATGCCGATTTGAATATAATTCTCCCACGGGCTCCAGCACCAAGGATGAGATCAAGCTGGATGAGCCAACCGATGACTCTGAAAGAGTTGCATACAGGCGAAATTTAAGGAAAGATGCTTAATATGCCATGTAGAATGTGTGTAATGATAAGCATGCGTGAGTGGCTGAGATTGTATGAATGGGAAGCCCAAATAGGCTAGTGCACAATTACCAGAGCCGCACGCTGAGGGCTGCTGTGGCTGTTTTTCTGACTCCCCCCTCGCTCACTGTACAGGGAGGGAGAGAGAAGAAGCGAGAGTCGTCAAGCAGGAAAGACACAGCAAATTGCTACGTCATTTCTGTGGCACCTCCCACGCTTGGCTGATTAGAGCGTGGACTGTCGAGACCCCTTGAATGAATTATGTTCAGTCGGTGCACGTTCGGTCTTACCTCAGATTTCAGTGCCCCGGTCCCTTTTACTGCCCTACCTTCACAGGTGAATTTTGAAAAAAGGCGCCCTCGCAGGTGTGGACTGAGCGTAAAAGTATGGTGATGGTAAACAACAACAACAACAATAACAACAACAACAACAAAAACCATACAGGCCTGCCTATATATATATATATATATATATATATATATAGAGAGAGAGAGAGAGAGAGAGAGAGAGAGAGAGAGAGAGAGAGAG
>JASCQY010000057.1:2880107-2890960 GCA_030264315.1 Sardinella tawilis | reverse complement strand
TGATGTCAATTACAGGCCTCTCTCATCTTTGTAAGTGGGAGAACTTGCACAATTGGTGGCTGACTAAATACTTTTTTACCTCACTGTATATGTATATATATATATATATATATATATATATATATACACAGTCATTGGTTGATTGGTGGACTCTGCATAGACAATAAACTCCAATGGCACCAGATTAACCTTGAGAGCGGATTTGGTAGTGGCGTGTATGGTTTCCAGGGCTACCTTTTCAATGCAGACCATAATGTAAAGGGAAGACATTCTCAGCTATTCTGTTTTATGACCATCATTTAAAATTGCACACTGGAGCTCAGTATGCATGTGTAGGATTGCAGACAGTGAATGGCAGAGCAACAAATTCTGTTATGGAATGAGCCTGTTCATGAGCCAGTCAGTTTTTCACAGAATCTTATCGTTTTTGTCTCTTATAAAACGTAGGACCTAAAACAGCTCAAATAGGGCTTAGGTGGTCAGACTATTATATACTAAACTTTTAAACTTGAAGCTGATTAAGTACACTCATATGACAGCACACGTAGACCTGGTGCATAGCCAGGCCAGGAGACACAAGAAATTGTGTACCATCTGAATTGTGAATTCTTTCAGGTGACAAGGTAAATGTCTAGACAGAGTTAGCATTGCAGTGATTGAGAGTCCCCATGTCATACAGGTCATGCTGACTCAAGCCAGCTGGTCTGTGTGCCTGGAAATGTGTAGAGGTGTAAACATTCCTATGTTAAAAGCAATCAGAAAACCTTATACAATGAGGATCCCATAAACCTATTCAAATGATTATAATGTACTGAATATCTACACTTTAGTGACAGTCACTGGATGTCACCATTGTGACCACTATAGCCATTGCCATGTACCTTTGAGGTAGGTTAAGTTTAAGCAACAAAATATATTTCTTTTATTCCCACTATTTCCAAATCACTACACTGACTTTCAGTGTGGAGTATAGAATTTGTGATATTATATAATTTTGATATAAAGCATGATGTGCCTGCCATAGTAGGCTATTATTTACTGTAATGTTGCACTATGTAATACTGCATTATGTCACGATATCATAGACGGATTGTGACCCTTTCAGTTTTTGTTGAATTGGGTGGCCACATGGGAATCCATTCAAAATGTATGAAAATGGAAATTCCTACACTGTGCTACCATCTCAATCTTTATGGAAGAGTTGTAAAATAACTATAAAATAATGATACTATTTAAAAAAAAAAAACTTTTCTCCTGGGACTGAAGCCAAGATAGATAGGGGCAAGGTTCACTTTAATGACTTCTTCTACTGCAAAAAAAAGATGTGGAATTTGCCACTTTTCTAAAATAAAATGTGTTTTTTCCCTTCTCTTTTTCACTTCTTTTTTGACCTCACAGTCTAGTGAAAGGTATAGACCGTTTCATGTTCCAGTTCCATTGCTGGTCCCCCAGAACTTCCTGTTTAACATTCCATATGTTATGTTAATGTAACAGGAAGTAGTTGGGGACCAAGATAGAATGTTCAAGCATTGTTTTGTCCTGCTATGGAACTAGAACCCGAAACTGTCTATACTGGCCAAGAGGCAGGAAGTCACATTATCTGCTTGATAGCTGAGGGGGAAAGAAGACAGAGAGAACATGGCTTTCTGGGGTGAAGCAGGCCCTCATTCATCATGTATCTTCCTCACTAAACAGGCCTACAGCATATCCTAGACCAGGAGTTCATTTCTTATTTCTGCAACTGGACATTTTTCTGGTGCGGCCTACTGTACTTTGGGGGTTTCAGAGCGCTGTGATTTAATGCTTGTTTACAGCCTGTCCTTTGTTCTGTTGCCAAGGTAGCAACATGTAAATAAAGCACAACCCCAGGCACCTTCTTCGAAAGCACTAATTGAGAAAGCATCAGTGATTTTCTGGAGATTGCATTTCCTGAAAGTTCATTTTTTGAATCTTGGAATACACAACATTATACAGTATTCAAAAGAAAACATCATGTTTACGAGGTAAAAAATATGCAAAACTTTCTTCTGAAGACATTGCAAACTTGTCGTGAACTTAATCTTGAACTGGTTCAGAGGTCAAAGTTATTTTTTTTCTTGCAATAAACATCTGATCCATTCTCCATCAACAAAAGGCTAAATGTGCACATTTCTTATTTTGACTTGACGTTTGGTGTACTACAGTATACTGCTAACAAGTTAGTTTTGCGGATTTCCGACATTTTTCGCCAAACCAGCCAGTGACCCCCGCAAGCCACTCTGCTTTTCTTGTTGATTTTATCTGAGGTATGATTTTCTCATTTCCAGCCTTCCAAGACAAACAGACAACATGAACACTACTGATTTATTTATTGAGTGCAGATTTTGTCTCATCAGAAGGGGCAATGCTTTAGCAAAGACAAATGGAGGTAGAGGAGACTGCAGCCAACCTAAACAGCAGTCATGCTTATTTGGCAAGCTTGTGACCTGGGATTTTGGATGTGATCGGCATCTGGCAGGGGAGCCGGAGCGGATTTCAAGGACTCCTGTCATTGCAATCTTTATCAGCGAGTAATGATATTAATGTAGCACCATTTTAAAATAAACTAATTTAATTTGTCATTAAAAAGCGGGTAAATGAAATGGTGACGCTACAGCCTTTAAGCTAGTGATTACACAAGTAAACAATGCAAAGTAAAAGCTCTGCATGTCTCTCATAGTGAACATGATTAAGAGAGAGTCCTCGGGGAAACAAGCCCCCAAAAGGTAAGAAGAACATCATTACACCGAGGCAATAATTTCAGCAGAAATTAAATGTCATGTTTGGATTTATTCTCTAGAATTCACTTCATTTGGGAATGCTACGGTAATGGTTGAACTCAGGCCGAAGGGTACACTAATTACAGCACCAGTACCTGACCTGACCCCAAAAATGCTTAGAATACAAAACACGGTCAGTAAAGTAAAATGTTCTGTAGTAATGTAATGAATACGTGAATTGAAATGTAATCACTTTTACAACCCACAGGGCATACACTCAAATGATGTGCCTTCACTTGACAAAAACATCTGAGCAATAGTATTGCCGCAGTTTTGGGTCTCAGGTTTTGTTGTGGTCTGATGGACCATATTTACTTTTCTTTTGGATCCCATTCCAGCGGCTCTTTAAACCTCTGCTCGTCTTCAAAGCTGGCATTCCTGGGCTAGATCAGGGTCAAAGACAGGCCTGAATGCTCCAACACACACATTCCAGTGCTCTGTCTTAAACCAAGGTGTGAGGGATGGCCGGGGCTTTTCAAAATGGCTGCTCTCTCCCTCTAATGGGTGATTGTTTCTTACTTTGTTTCTTGCTGCTTGGCAGCTTGTTCACTTGTTATTGCCCTGGTTAATTATAAGTGATGCTTATTATAATGTCCAAAGGCAGTTGAGTGTGAGATTTTGGAGTGCTTTGGCCTCCATGTGTGTATTTGGCTTTGCTGCTGTTTTGGTCTTTTGTTTATTTTTTAACATTTGGATTTTTATGTTTTGACTCATGTGCCTGACCTTAACAAGACTGGCTGTTTGTCTTGTTTGATTCATTGGAAGTGGTAGGCTGCACTGAGAGTGACTTTCTGGTGAGTGCTGCCTATTTTGTTTCCACAGAATGAAATGAGCCTGTCACTATTATTTTAGTTTGTTTATATCCTATGTCAGTACACTCTGGATTAGAGGAATAGGCCATTGGCCTATACTGCATATTTAAAAGCTTGATCAACAACACACACTGTGTAGGGAACCTACTGATGACAAGTTAGTGCCTAAATGTACCAATGTTGTCCTTGCGTGCAGTGTCACTCCAGACTGGATGATCAAGTGTGCTGCTCTTTGCCATTCCATGATGCCCCTGATTTTTCCAACTCATCCAATGTTTGCCTTGCTGGGTCTGATAAAATAAAGTGAAACTGGTAATGAGTCTATGGTAAGTTTTTTTTTTCCCTTCAAAAAACTTGCTGTTGTTGTTTCAGGTCATCATCTGCATCCTATAGACTTTGATCGCCTCAGAAGTTTCAAACTAGCTCAATTGCAAGAACATTGCGATCCCCCAAAACCAATTTGTTTTCTTTAAACATGATATAGTCATTCAAATACCTCTGACAAGAGCCTTAGCACGCACACAGGGTCAATCCGAGTGTCTCATCCAGTGTTCGCCTTGATGGCCTCGTTAACAATTGAACTTGGTGGTAATGAGTTTGTTGTGAGCCCCTTCTTAGAAAAACTCATTGTTGATTTGTGGCTGATCGTCATCTGCACCCTACAGACTTTGATCAACACGTCAACAACATCAAACTGGCCCACACACCAGAACATTGGAATCCCTCCCCAAACCAAGTCCTTAAGCATGACATAACTACTCAAATGGCGGTGTCTAGATGGCTCCTACATTTGGATAAGATGGCTGTGATCTCAACTGATTGAGCTTGTCCTCTGATCTGCTACTGGTCGTACTATTTGCAAAGCAGTGCTTGTTTGGGTGGTACTGATGAAGTTGTGGTCTGTGGCAATAACAACACATTGATGTTTCTCAGATGTCTGAGGAGACGCCACCCTAGTGCTTGATGCACTGCAGTCTGATTTTCACTTTTGTTAAAAGAGCTGACGCTGCGATTACTGATGTTTAGTCAACAGTGCCTTTTTGACCCTACAGCTACTACAAATATCAACAACTGTTGAGCGCGTGTCTGTGCTGGCTGATGTTCACCATTGCATTTGGGACGCAGAGGCAGTGACCGCAGAGAATGCATTGTTTTACCACTACAGTACTTACTGTACAAATATTTGTTTGCTATTGTGTGAAGCATGACAAACAAGAACACTACAGTACATCTTACTCCAGTCGGAGGGATGGAATGCCAGACTGTCTGGTTGAAATAAGGGCGAATCTGGTGGTTGAAATTGCAGTATAGGCCTATTGTAGCTGATTTCCCTGTTTTGAATGTATCTGGAGGCATATCTGCATGTCTGTGGGGTGCATATGCAAGATTGAAGCCAAGGTTCTTAAAAAGGTTTCATTTATTACATGTTAGCGTATATAGATATTATGCCCATATTTCTGTATTTTCAGTGATCCTATAGGTGAAATTATACATCTTTAATGTATAAGATGTTATTAATGTAAAATCTTCACAGGCCTGGTGTTCAAGGGTAAAATTTGGAACATGATGACCACAATGTTGTGGTCTTTTGTTTGCTTCTTCACTACCAGGCAGAGAGAGAAGGAGAGAGAGATATCTCCATTTGTTAGTGTATGTTAATGCAATAGTATGTGTGTGTGTGTGTGTGTGTGTGTGTGTGTGTGTGTGTGTGTGTGTGTGTGTGTGTGTGTGTGTGTGTGTGTGCGTTCATCTGAATGCATGATTTAGTTTGATTTAGAGTGTCGGTAGACTCGCTCCTCCTCAGGGATTCTCTTCTTCCAGAAATGTGTAATCTGTCAAGATAAGCATCTAATACCATAAGTAATTGCTCCAGGTCACCTAAGACCCAGGAGTCATTTATTTAGAATTCAGTACAGTCCTGTGCGGCAGCCTTAATCAGGGCATACTGTAATTTAGGGCAAAGAGCAAACTCTCAAACATAGGTCAGCAAGCAACCCAATTCTGATTTGTAAACCAACTGTGCACAGACATCAGGGAGATTGTAATCTATTTGCTATGTGCTATTTGCCCTTTTGACCAGGCTTGGTAAGAGTTGGCCATGAGACATTCACGAATACAATTTGGATGCTGAAACAAGCAACCTGTGTTAGAAGGTTAACACATAATTGACAAATGCATTAAAAAGATTGATTGCTAACTCAAATATATATGCAACTTTATAATGGTGGCATATGTGTATTTGCTTTTGTAAACAGAGCAACTTTGTCAATCTTTTCCCACTCCACAGAAACTTCTATAGAAACTTACAAAAAACTTGATCTTTGTCTATATGGATTGTCTTAAGAAACTAGCAAGATAACAGGTGAAACTCTATATATGGTATTGAAATCAAACCGAGGACTTGGCTGGCTTGTTGCATGCTCCGATTGCCAAACACAACACAGCAAATAAGCAGAAACATGTGCTTCAAAATGATGGACTGGACAAAACTCTCCAGAAGGCATACAGTACTACATGAAGAGAGCCCAGAGGAGCTGCAGCAGGAAGGGAGGGAGGGAAAAAAGATGCTGCAGTATGTAGGTCATGGGGGCACTGAATTTATATGCAAAGTTTGGTTCACTGTGAAATATTTCACCGAAGCTTTGGCTAGGCCGGAGCAGCCATGAGTTTAGCAATGTCATT
The DNA here is from genome assembly GCA_030264315.1 of Sardinella tawilis. Taxonomy (NCBI): domain Eukaryota; kingdom Metazoa; phylum Chordata; class Actinopteri; order Clupeiformes; family Clupeidae; genus Sardinella; species Sardinella tawilis. Next base: position 2,884,668 of record JASCQY010000057.1, on the reverse strand, counting down.
TTAAAGGAGAAGTTTGGTGTGAATCAATCCATAGCCCTGTTGTTAGAGGTCACTGAATGCTATCTGTAGCAAAAAGAACGAAAAAAAAAAAAATGATGCAACATATAGGTCGAGTTATAAACCAATAAGTACTGTATTGTTAACTGAATGGGGCATAGCAAAATGAACCTGAAAGTAAGTCACTATGCCCCATTTACTTAGTCTTAATTCTCCGGTTCATTATTCAGCCATGTTGTATACATTTTTTTTCATTCTTTTTCCTATAGACAGCATTCAGAGACCTTAAGCAACGGGACTATGGATTGATTCACACCAAACTTCTCCTCTAAACACACTGACTTTGCTGGCCTGTAGTGCAGCCTACCCTAGACTAGCCCCCCTGGTCCAGTACCTCTTGAGGCTGCTGCTGAAGCACAGCAGGGTGGCCACCAGGATGGTGAGATTGCAAGCGTGGTCATGTTTATACTGACCGCCTGAGATTGCTCCACAAGCAAGGCTTTGTTTTGCAGAGCTGAACAATAAAAGGAGCTCATTGGTCTCACTGGCCCAGTGCGAAATGTGCTTCAACAATTACTCATTGTTACTGTACAGCGCTAAGTAAGATGGCAGAAGGTTTTATTGACACGCCCGCGTCCAAGGAGGAATACCACTTTATTTTTTTGCGCTTGAATGTGCCGAGGCAGCTGCCACGAGCAAACCCAAAAACAATCCATTTTCCACTCCTGAGGTGATTCCAGTGTGGCAAGTATATCACAGCCCAGAAAGTCACAGGAGCCAAGGGATCAGATGCTAACCTAACCACACACAATAGAGGGACTGAGTTCACAGGGTACACGCCACTGCACTCCAACCAGCTCCCTTTGTCTTGTCAAAATGGTAGTAGCCCAACATGAACAGTCTGTGTGCCAAGTATGGTGGTGTTGCACCGACCTCGCTGACATGTCCTTGCAATCAAATCACTCCACAGTTACACAATAGTATCTATCAACATGAAATGTTTTGGTCGAATTTGATCCATCCTGTGGTGAAAGCAAAACATCCCAGTCATCATGTTTGTCTTCATCATCATCATCATCATCATCATCATCATCATCATCATCATTACCATCATCATCATCATCATCATCATCATCAGAGTGCTGCTCGAAAAAGCACCGTCCAGCCAGCACTTTGCTTACTTTGCAAGCTGCACTGTTCAGATGAGCTAACCCACATGGGTACAATCGTGTGCCTCGCTTGAACAGATGGCTGTGTTGACATCATGCAGCCTAATGGAAGGGGAGCTGGCTGTACTGATGTAACAGCACTCAGCCTTGTCAGCCTGCTGACTAATTCTGACTAGGATGGATATGCAGAGGGAAGATGGCTTTTCTGGCCGAAACCGAACGGCTGTTTGACACACACCCAAAGTACGTGGTGTTTTTTTTTTTTTTTTAAACCACTGACAGCCAGTTCTGGTTCTTTTTTCTCAACCACCCTCCTGCTTCGAGTTGACCGACTCCAGCCAGAGTTTGCCTTTGATGCTGGTGCCCTGTTACTTGTCAGTGAAAGCGGCAGCTTAGTGTACCCAGGGTTGTATTTCTTGTACATGGCTTACTGGCACAGGAGGATCAGTTAACCTTGAAGATAAGGGGCAAACCTGCCAGAATTATAGCTTTACATTGCATTATTTTCAAAATGAAGTCATAAGGCTTTTTTCCTCATCCAGGTTAAGTTACACATGTTTGTCAGGTACATCAAATACTTGAAATACACTCATGTCAAGTTTACGAAGTCAAAATGGAACCATGTCAACTCCAGCTTTGCCTGGGCTACATGCAATAGTAGTCAGGCCAGTCAGGACAGGGCAGTTGAGGGGTCAGCCCTAAGTTCCCACAGCCCTATGGTCCAACATTTTGTAAGGTTAGGGTTGGGGTTAGGGTTAACCCTAACCATAGAAAATGTGGGAACATAGGGCCGTGAGAACATAGGGCTGTGGGAACATAGGCATGCTCCCCAGTTGAGACACACTGGCCCCCTCTTGGAGCCGGGTGGGTGGAATTATCTATGTTTGGGGGGGCCAAAATTATTTCCTGATACAGGGCCCACAATTTCTGGTGCTGACTCTGCCTACCCTTACCAATCATGCTACCTAGCATACTTTTGATACTTTTGGGAGTGAATTTGTCATCTGCACTTGTTTATTTTATTTTTTTGGGGTTGTTTGTTGATTGTTTTGACTGTTATTATTTGTGCAGAGGGTCAATGGAGACCTGACTGGACCAATGCCAAACTACAGTAGTTTTCTTCTATCTGTTTTTACATACAGGGAGAGTTGGGTAAGATGACTGTGTGTTTATTCCCACCTTCATATTCGTTCTGAACCTCCTATTAAAGCATATCTGTCCAAATGTTTAAGTTGAAAGCGTTTTGACAAAATATTCTTTTGTACACATATAAGATTCATTGTGCAAACAAATGGCCCTTAACTGACAAACCAGCACAGGTCATGCAGGAAAAGTATGGGCAATATCTCTATAACTGAAACTGCTTACATCTGCTGAAAAGACAGCCAACTATTCTGTCCAAAAATACATTAATGCGTACCTCAACAGAATGTATCACACACTTTATCCATCTTGGCTGAAATTACACTGTGAACGACTCAGAGAAAAACGCCACTTGTTCCTTTTTAATATGAACTGCATTCCTGAGTACTTATGCTCTATACATCACTGTGTTTCCTCTCCGTAGAGCTGAACTATGAGTAAGGGTCTGCTGCTAAAGAGTTGATGAATGAATGGATAATTGATGAACTCCTAGTCATGGGTAATGTCTTACTCAACTGTTATTTAACTTCCAGAAACACTTCAAATTTACATGGCAAGCTTATGACAGCAGAAAACATTCACAAAAAGCAAAAGTAACAGAACAAAGACAGAGAATTCAAATTTAAAAAAAGAAAAGAAAAGAAAAACTATATCTGTCATAACCACTGACACATAGTGGAGTGCTGGACCCTAAAAGAAGTGCCTTTATTGCTCCATTAAGGTTTAATAATGGTATCTATCAGTAGGCTATCGCCTCATTTCGACGCCGTGGTCTGGGAGAATGAAGTTTCCTAATAGCCTTCCTCTGTGCTGTTAAAGTAGTTGGTGGGTCGAACGTCCGCCGTATAAAGCCCTACAGAGAACAGTATTTTTTCGGGGCCCAAATGAAAGTGGTGTCTCTCCTCACCCGCTTCCATTGGCAGAGAGGGTTGTGGAATATTGAAATTCTTTCACAAGTCACTGAGGACTCTCTTCAGATGGATTGCAGACTCTGTCAAATAATATTTTTGCTCTTCGGAGACAAAGGAACAGACATGTGTGTGTTGTCAGCCTTTTTTATGAACTGTCATTTTCTTCTACTTAATTTTGACTTGTAACTTCAGTCTCACCTTTGAGAGACCACAGCGAGGGCAGGGAGAAATGGTCCATGAATTTGTCATGGTCTGGAGGCAAAAGAAGCCAACATTGAGGCTTTTCCATCAAAAATGTCTTTCTTCTGCCCAAGCAGAAATTTTATGAATGTTTACTACAAAAGGCTTCCATTGTGCGGTATATAAGAGGGAAATGAAATCAATACCTTTGCCTTTAAAATCACAAAACTGCTCTGGTCTTCCTCCATGGTGAAGAGAAAGGACAAAACACAGTCACACCTCTTTTTGAAGGTTTATTGCATCACATATATCAATGGTCCTTGCTCTTCGACCACATGTTATGGATGTAAAAAATATTTTTGTCTGTTTTATTACAGTGACTGGATCTACTGGACATTTTATGGGAATGGAATTGAACATTAAACCCATACAAGGTACTGGCAGACTTGACGATGGATTTTAACAGGCCTTTAGATCTGGGAAATGTCTTAAGCTTAAACCAGATCTTGTACAGTAAGTGAGTAGATGACACAGCATTTTAGTAACAAACAATAATGTGCTGATGTACAAACTTTTATCTGAAAATGAGAGAGTAAAGCAGTCATGTCCACTGAAACACATTCGTGTCTTTACTGCTCCTTTAAGAGGTCTACTAATAAACAATAGCTGGCAATACTTAACAAGTTTGCAAATACCAGAATATTACATTCAAATAAATATATACAAACATTAGAAGATTCTCTCAAGTCTCGTTTTCTGTAAATGTAGAACATTAATAAAAAGACAAGTAAAGTTCTGCTGGTGGAATACATCGTAAGGTCAACAGGCACAGGTCAGAAGAAACACCTGTTGGTCATTACAGTCCCCCCTCTCCTTTTTTTCCAAGAATGATGCCCTTGTACAGCTTTGGGTCAAATGCACTGACTTCCTAAGAAGCAGTCCTGTACAGTGAAGCCAAAGATGAAAATCTACCAAAACATTCAAAATACTGAGCACGCTCTTGCTATTTATTTACAATGGCAATCAAAGGTCTGTCAAAAGTGTCACTCACTGAATTGAACGGAATCAGGGACCAGCCCTGTGCCTAAAACACACACACACACACACATACACACACACACACACACACACACACACACACACACACACACACACACACAC
>JASCQY010000057.1:2842309-2862876 GCA_030264315.1 Sardinella tawilis | reverse complement strand
TTCGCATTACACAGTTGATGGAAACACATGCAGAGTCGCATAGTCGCGAGCCAAATTAATTCTATGCGAATATTAATGGCGAATAATGTTGGATGGAAACCCAGTCAATGTCAGATTGGGATATAACAGACAGTGGCACCTTCCCTGCCAAATCTGATGGATGGTATGCTTCATTTAGTCAATTTTTTGTTTACTTGGGTCCTTTTAAGATTGTTATTGCACTTGTTCTTTACTGTAAATAACTAGATAATATCACATCACCTCATATTTGTTTTCAAATTCAGAGATTCAACTGGATTATATAACTTCTATGGTAAAACAACTCAATAGAAACTTAAATCAATAGTTCTAACTAATTCCAACCATAGCCCTGTTGCACAAGGTTGCTGAGCTCTGTCGGTTGGAAAGAGAGTGAGAGAATTTGGAACATCATAGACCAATTGCGACGAGCACTGAGGGTGGAATTCTCCGGGGGGGGGGGGGGCAGTTCAAAAATCACTTAACTGTGCCCTTCTCCGCCATTGGCACCGGAAAACCGCGCAGCTTGGCCTAAGGGATTTCTGAACTTGCGCACACTGGTGAATTCCACCCTAACTGAAGAGTACCATGAATAAGGAGTGGGAAAGTGAACTTATTGCTGCCATTCAGTTAGCATAACCTGTGCGTTTGCTATTCGGTATACGTTGTACAAGACTTGCTCATTCTCCTTCCTATTGACAGCACTTGACGAGCTCATACAGCACAGCTATGATTTTAGATAGATAGATAGATAGATAGATAGAAAGATAGATAGACAGATAGATCCTTTAATAATCCTTTACAGGAAATGACAATATCACAGCAGCAACAACCATATAGACATCACACCACATATACTTCCCAGCAAACTCCTAATAAATTAAATACTGCTATTCATAAGTTAAAAAGAGATCCAATAATAATACTAAAACAAAAGCAAGAATGCAGTCACTTTTGTGCATTATAGAACCTTAAAGCAGCTGGAATGAAAGACTTCCTGGATCTCTCTGTCCTACACATTGGTGCAATCAGCCTCTGACTGGAAGTGCTGTTGTTGATCGCTTTCAGGGCATGGAGTGGGTGTTTGGGATTGTCCAAAATGGCCCCCAATTTATTCAGGGTTCTGGCCTCTGTCACCTGCTGAACTGTTGGGAGCCCAGCCCCTTCCACTGATCCAGCCTTCCTGATCAGCTTGTCCAGTCTGTTTTTGTCAGCTGCACAGGCCCCCACTCCCCAGCATACTACAGCAACGAACAGGGCACTGGCCACCACTGAATGGTAGACACTGCACAGTAGGGGCTGACAGATGTTAAAGGACCGCAGCCTCCTTAAGAAATACAGTCGACTTTGGCCCTTCCTGTACACCGTCTCCAAACTATCTTTTAAAATCCAAACTATCGCTTTAACAGACCCATTCTCCTCCAACTGAGATGCAACTGTTTTTGAATAGGCTAGGGTTTTCAGCTTTCAGTAAAAATAAAAGACTCTGTCAGCGGGTAGCTGCCTGTTGGTCGTCTATAAATTGATTCCAACCTGAAGGGCGAGGAATTTAGCTGATTCTAGGTCAGCTGTCATAGAGAAGGAAAAGAGATGTCAGCATCGTACCCCCATGTGGAGATTTCTCAAGGATAGAAGGCAGGAAATGGGCTAACAGCTGATTGGATGCACAATTTCCTGCGCGGAACGTGAATGTACAGGACAGCTGGAGCCCCCCCTCCCTCCTCTTCCCCAAAAGAAAAAAAAGAGTTCATTCCATGTCAACAATCCTGGAAAACTACTGTTAGAGACAGCTATTTGGATGCAATTTGGATCTGGATTTTGGTAAGGATGCAAAAATGACAGAAGTTATGAGTGCTTTGTTTCCTCTGTATTTTTGTGATGGAAAGCAGACAGACCTGTGGACCTAAGGACACTGTCACAGGGACATGAGTGACACACGTACGTACGGCCGTCTTGTCTGTGAAAACAGAACACAGAGCACAGGAGCTGAGTGGAGTCACCACCAGCTTTCAGCTGTCACAGTAGCGAAACACAGGTACATAAAATAAAACACACAAACTAAACCACTAGAAAAAATCCCCAATGCAAATAACACAAAGGTCCCTCTGAGCGCTGGCTCTACAGGGCTCTGTGAAGTGTTTGTACAGTGACAGATGAAGTAAGCTATAAATCCTCATAGGAACATAGCTGGCCGGACGGCCACCTGTCACGTTGTCGTCTCGACAACTCCTGAGGAGTGTGTGTGTGTGTGTGTGTGTGTTTGTGTGTGCCCAGCTAGGTCTGAGCCATTACAAACACCTCTAAATAAGCCTGAGGTTTACGAATAAAAAAGTATAAAAAAAATAAGACGCAGCTATGAAATCACTTATGATGCTCATTACTCATTATTTACAGACTTCTACGCTGCATATTGTTTTTGCTGGACGCTAACACTAGTTTTGAGGTAATTTAATGAGTCAGAAGAGTGGCTGGTGCAGGGTAAGTCACTGAGGTACTGTTTTCTCATGCAGCCCATGGAGGAAGGTAAAGAATAGAAAAGCCCTCCTTCCCCATTAACGGCATGCAAACGCAACGCGCTGTGTCACTGTCATGAGAAAAATATACTTCACCGGATTTTTCCCGTAAAAAGCGATGAAATTAATGACGAAAATCAGGCAGTTCACCCTGAGTCATCCTCAAACTCCCCCATTAAAGATAAGACTTGACTCACTACAGTTCAAATGTCCACAGCGTTTTCTGCCTCTTTAAAGTAGGTCACTGTGGGAAAAAAGATAAGGGTCTTGTCTTGCTGTCTCATTTATGACAGCAAATTGCCTCACCCATAGTCTACTGCCACAGACTATACAGATGTCTCACAAATAGGTGGGCACCATTTTTTTTTTGTGGTTAACAATAGCGTAATCCTACCTTCTGGTTTGGGTAGCCAATGTGCATGGCCCAACAGTGATACCTGATTCAAACACAAACACTGACAGTCTGAAAGTCTGAGTTTTCAGACAGCTGCGATTCTATTCAGGGCAACCCAGTACAGTACTGTACTCCCATCTTGCTCTGGGGAATTAAACAAATGTAAACACAGAACCTGCTTTGCCCAAATGGGTTGCAAACCTCTATATGGTAATATGCCCGCCCTGTGGAATGTGTTTACTTATGCTGGGATGCTTTTAGGACAAACAGAAAAGCATTTGCCTTTGAAAAGACTTACTATTATTACAGCTCCTGATATTTAAAGCCTGTTACATGCCACTAAAAGGTTTGATGTCATTTTATTTTATTTTTCAACTTCATGCTTGTCATTCCTTTAGAGTTGAACTAGAAAGTGTAGTCTAAATTGTTTATCATACAATATTTTTTTAAAAATGATGGGCATCAACAATATCTTCTGTGACTTCTCTTAGTATCTCCTCCCAACATTTCTCTGAGAAAAACACTCACTGTCCACTGTGCAAAAATGGCATGAGCCAATTGAGTTCACTGGCCCCTATTTGTACACTGATTTGTATAGGCTATCATTATGTTGAGGTACACAAGAGACCCCCTGCCATCGCTGAACATGAGCTCCTCATAACCACTCATGACCGAAACAATATGAGAGCATTTGTATTTTTCAAGGTGAGGACATTCTGGAGGACAAAGATTGGCCTTGGTTTGCAATTTCTTCACAGTCAGCTTAATGGCTGTTTCACTGTCAGCACCACACAACTAGGCTGATGCATCAGCCGCTTATTCTCTCCATTTCTCTTCATTCATAGCATCTGAACCTTATCCATTTGGAACTGTTTGCTTCATGATCGCTACTGTTTGGTCGTGACTTCCAACAAATCACCACTGTTTGGCCATGGCGTACAGTACTGTATATTACATGCTGGAATGCATCTTTTGAATTCTCTGTTTGCTAATTGGGCCATCACAATTTTGAGACAAAGCAAACGGAAAACAATCGTTAGTTTCCTGACTATATGGTGGAGGCCAATGAAATTGGTCAGAAGCATTGGGCGGCGCTAGCCCGGCTAGCATACAACTAGGAACCACACTAGCACTACAGTACCTTCCAGCACCATGGAGGAACTGCTGCCAAAATACCTCAGACCCACAGAATACCTTGGCCACGTCCGAAACGGGAAGGTAGTGACTTCCAGCCTCGCAGTCTTTGCTGTCTCAAAAGTTTCCAGTCGTAGAGGGCATTCGAGGCAACTCGAAAAACGTTTTTTCAGATGACCTAGCTAGACTGCTAAATAGAACGCTGTATTTTTGTTTATTTAATTGTTCACGTACCATTGCCAAGATACCGACAGCTGACTATAGAACGTTGGACGTTGAAGACTGCATGAAGTATACATCTGTGTAGACTTCAAAATTTGCCCGAACAAAGGTGTCTTAGAAGGCAGGATTATTAATTCGGACAAACCTCGATGCCTCTCTGCCTCCAACTATAGAATTAAAAGGCTGCAATTGTCCCATTTCGGATACGACCCTTGTCTACTGTATGAGGATGAGTGCCGTTGACCCCTCAATCTCGGCACATCCTAGCCTGGGCTTGCCCATACTTCCTGTGGCACTGCACAAAATTTCGTGTTTAAGTCAGTATGGCCAAGCTGCCTATTTACTGCATTTCCTGTCCCAGAATTTCAGGCACCAATGAGAAGCGAGCTTTTACACCAAGGTGAAGGAGGCGGGCTAAACAAGTTTAACATTGATTCTGCCTTTGAGAATGCGGCCAGTATGCGAGATTGGCCAGACTAAGCTAGTATGAGCTTTGATGGTTGCGAAAGCCAGGCAAGACACATCCTAAAGCACATCCACCATTCTCCTCCTATAACAGGCAATGAAAACAAGTGAACAGGAGGCCACCGCAACCAAAGTCAAATCAGCCTCCTCAATGGGAATGACTGCTAAAGGCTCTCCAAAGACGCCAGGTCAGCAGAGTAAAGAGGACTCAGCAGCAGAGGCAGCAGAGGCAGAAGCAACCACCCACATACAGTACATCTCCCCACACCAGGCGCTTCCTCACCCCCGTGATTTTGGCCACTGTCACAGAAACCCCCCTGACCCCCACCTACGCACGACACAGCGCACATCCATCTCCTAATGACAAATGCAGTGGAGCCGTTAATCTGTATTGGACCTCTAAGTCACTGGGGGAGGGGGGGGGGGGGCAGTTATGCGAGTCATGCTTTTGCAAGTGGACAGAACGGTGGCTGTTCGGAGGTGCGTCGTCATGGTGAGCCTTCAGATGCATCTGCTGCGTCGATCTCCGCATCATGTGAATGCCTTTCCAGCTGTGCCATAGGGAGAAGAAATTGCATGAGCTTGCATATAAAGAGGTCTTAAAATTTCAGTGCTGTCCACCGTCAGCAGCATATGAATATATGTTTTGCCCAATATAACTTGTAACAATGAAACAGCATGACACCGGTACACTCTTGTCATATGAACTGGAAGGATTGCACATAAGTTTTCTTATAGCAACCTGAGAAAGTGATGTGTTGAATACCTTTCTTCATTAAGAGTAAATGGAAATATTTTACTGTCTGGCCAATCAAGACATAAAAGGCCTTAGAACAACAGACTTCCACTAGTCTTTTTCAATGCTTTGCCCTGATCATCGTGGTACATAATAACTGGTCTACCACAGCCTGAAACACAGTCAATTGGCTTTGGTTCCCGCATAGAAAAGGTACATGACCACTTTCAGGAGTTGAAACCAAATACAGTATATACACACACAGCTAGACAGCCCAGCTGAGCGGAGGAGCGCGGCCCAAAGAGGCGACCACAGCCGCAGACCTGCTCGCCTGCCTGCCTGCCTGCCTTGCCAAGCCCCTTCCATCCTATTCTTCATCTGCTGTCTAGACAGCCTGTGGGCCCTGCCTACTGCTGCTGCTGCTCTGCCCCGCTGGCTGCGTTTACTGCCGGCTTTACCGACGAGCTCGCAGGTTGGCGCTGACCTTCAGCGCGAAAGGGCACAGCCTCCTGGCCAGAAACCGCACTTATATGGAAGAGTGGGCCACATGACATCAAAGCAGTTCGGCGAGGCGAGGATTCCACATGTAGATCAAGAGATGTTTTGATCCTGTGGATTGGATGGGATTATGGAGTTTTATTTGTTCACAGGGAATGTATGTTGGAGAATGCTTGACAGGGCAGGAATTAGAAGGCTGTCGCCATAAAACACTTGAAATCTAGAAATGTTAAATATTTAATAACTTTTTTGTTCGTAGACTTTAAAGCTGTCGTCGTAAAACTGCATCGTAAAGCCTGACCCCATGCTTAGCTTTAGACACCCTGAAAGTTTTCATGTTTGCGTGTTTCTTTGTGGTTTACATCAGAACTTCTCGTGAAATGTCTGTCTACAACCACAGCCCTCCCCTCGTTTGTCCTTTGGAGGCTGGAGCATCAAAGATGGCAGGGAATGTCTTATAGCTGAAAGAGAGTGGTTAAGAGGAAAGGAATTTTGCGCACTGGAAATAGAGCCACTTTTGAACTAGGAACATTGATCCCCGAGAGTATAAGGTATCATAAGATGTGCACTGAGATCACGTTCTGTGGCTCACAACCTTGCAAAAAAAAAAAAAAAAAGTCAACCCTTTATGGATTCTTCAGGTTCATTTATGGATTTGGTCCATGCAGTATGCCACATTACCGGTGTCTTGTAACATGCACAAGGAAATAATTTTAGTGAAATCAGCATCATCTGTCTCAGAGAGGGAAGATGTTATGTGAATTCCAGAGACTTCACCCTGGTTTCAGTTGGAATGGTCTTTGTTGTGCAGTGTTTACTTTTTGTGCTTGTCTAACAAGGATTTTCCCGTGTTTTGTGAACTTGAGAGAAGTCAAGACTAAAGTTACTGACTGGGTTGTCGGGTATGCGGACATTGCAACCCATCTGTACTGTTAAAAGATCATACCACGCTTTTTACCCTGACAACAAAGTCAGTTAACATTCCACCACTCACAGCCATATAGTGTAAGGGCCACTATATGGGTCCTCAAACACACTATATTAAGTTAAGCTAACAAATTAAGAGGATGCGCAGAGATCATAGATGCCATAGAGTCAAAAATAAGATAGACAAAGATCTTTTTTTTCCTTCTCAAGACCTAACAGAAAATCAGGTCTTCTCTCTCAACACCTGAAAGATCAGTTGTACTCCCCTCCCTATAAGGGTGAGCAATAGCAGTGCTTGGTAGACTCATCATGTGCTATAGTTGACCTGGGTTCACTAATAGAGATATAAAGCTATATAGCCTCTGGTGAGCTAGTAGAGGCAGCAGAATTGCTAGCTTGAGTAGGCTTGAACAGTTTTTCTGTTGTAAAAAACACTTTTGCACCTGCCCAATGTACTATAAATACATAAATATATTCATATGTTACATTTATAATGTACCACATGTTTATATGTGAATATTTCCCTCTCTGAGAAACGCCCAAAAAAACCCATAAAATCCCCTGCTAAACTTCAGCTGTTGACACTCCAGTGTGATAGGGAAACCTCCGTTCCATTCCAGTCACAGTAGATGACCTTAAATGAACGTGATTTGGTGCTGTAATACTGTACACTACCCATGCAACATATTTTAACCAGCTGTTTTCACATAAATGTTTAAATAAAATATCCTATTAAAGTCGTTATTCTGTAACATTTATTTAACTGGGGCCACTGGAAACAGGAGTCCACTGACAGTGAGGGTTATAGAGCTATGCACACTAGACAATACTTGGGCAGTTTTTAAAGTCTGGATAGGGTTGGGTGAGGACTAGCTTTTCTCTGACAAACTCAGAGTTCAGGAATGGGACTCGGTGCCTCACAAACAAACACACACACACATACAAACACACACACACACACACACACACACATACTGAGAGAAATAGAGAAAGGGATTGCACATAGAGAGGGCAGAGATTGAAAGACAGAAAAGAGAGAGAGAGAGAGAGAGAGAGAGAAATGCAAAGATGCAGACACACACACACACACACACACACACACACACACACACACACACACACACACACAGAGAGAAGAGCAGTGGCTACCTAAGTGATTTTCCTGGACAGAGGAGTGCTGCCAACATGGTAACCCAAGCCCAGGGTGGAGTCACTGCAGCTGTGAGCCTAGCTGTGTCTGATTGCAAAGGTGATGGACACGGCAAAGCACTGGCCACTCGTGATGTGCAGTTTGTGCTGCTTCTAACAGTGCTGGCACAGCCCGGGCTCTGCGGAGGCCATGGAGAGGGGCGACAGAGAAGGGGGAACGAAGGGGAGAGGCTTGGAACAAATGTATCGCAAGTAAATAAATGTTCCATCTGAGTAAGAATGCTTTTCCAAAACAGAGCAGAGAGAGCTTGAGCCTTGAGGCCCCCCCCTCCTTGTTCCCCCTAACCCTCCCCCCAAATAACGACTGATTATGCCTCTGCTAATTTGATAATATATGTTCTCTTCCAAGTGAAAAACTACTACAGGGCAATGGGTTCTCCCATGCTTTGTTCTTTTCTTTCTGAAAGATCTGCTCTCTCTCTCTCTCTCTCTCTCTCTCTCTTTTTCTCTCTCTCTGTATTTGTTGTATCTGTGTTTGAGTTGGTGTGCATGTATGTGTGTATGTGTGTGTTCACTTGCATTCATGTACAGTATGTTAAATGAGCTTGCATTGTGTGTGTGTGTGTGTGTGTGTGTGTGTGTGTGCGCACATTACAATGTGTGTGTGTGTATTTTGACATCAGAGACATCAAATATGTGGGCTTAGTTTAATCAGTCCATACGTGCGTGTCCAGAGAGGACTTAAGCCTCCCTGTTCCCTGCACATCCTCGGAGCTCCCCGAATCTGGGTTTCACTCCTTGGGTTTAGGAGCGCTGTGCCAAGCCCTGACAGCAGTAGTTGAAAACCACAGGCTTCAAAAGGGCACTTGACCATTGAGATGAGCCTCTGGCAAGCATTCTGCTCTGACTGAATAGTGGAGGCTCTTGCAAGAGCCCGTCACAACTGAAAGGAATTAAGTGAGGATCTCTGTCTCACTCTCTTTCTCTTTCCTTCTTTTGCAAGTTTATTTTCTCTCTCTTTGTTTTTGTAGCTTGCTTTTTGTCTCAGTCACTCTGTTTTTCTGAATTGTTTTTCTAATGTGCATGTGTGTGTGTACAGGTAGCCTATGTGTGTGTGCAAGCACATGTGCCTGTGTATAGAGAGTCTGTTGGTTTGTGTGTGTGTCTGTGCGCGTGTGTTTGTGTGCATGTACGCCTGTTCATATAGTGTTTGTGTGTGTGTGTGTTTGAAAGTGCATGCAAGTGTATGCTGTACCGTATGTGAGAATCTCACACCTGAAAGGTTCTTGCAATACAGATTTGTCAGCTCTTTCATCCCAGTCTTTTCATCCCAGTCTTACGGCTCTTCGTGACTGAAGAAAGAACCCACACCTCCAAACCCTGTCCCAATCCCTGCTTCCACAAACAGAGATATCGCAGGGTGCCGAAAGCTGTGCTCGCAAATCCACCGTGAAACCCATGTAAATCAGCTTTTAACACAATAACTCTCTGCTCGTCTTCAGCAAAAAAAAAAAAAAAACAGGCTGCAGGCACTTTGGGCTTGTGAGCAAGTTAAAGGAGAAGTTTGGTGTGAATCAATCAATAACCCTGTTGTTTGAGGTCTGTGAGAAAAAGAAGCAGAAAATGTGACACAACATAGACCGAATAATGAACCGATTAGGAATGTTAACTGAATGGGGCATAGCGAAATTATACTGAAAGTAAGTTACTGTGCCCCATTCACATAATGTTAGTTGACGGTTCAGTATTTGGGTCTATGCTTTATCAAATTTTCTCATTCCTTTTTCTACTGACAGCACTTGGTGACCTCAAACAACAGGGCTATTGATTGATTCACACCAAACTTCTCCTTTAAGAGCTTGATCTGATAGCATGTATGAAGGGCATGCTGTACATGTTGGACTAGTGATGTTCAAAGTACCACTGAGCCTAACCAATGTGCTGTCCTCTGCTCTCCTAGACAAGAGGCTGAGAGTAGTTTACTGTACGCTCTATCGATATATGGAATGTGTCAAACAGCAAAGGTCTTTTAACATCAGCCAGGGACGTCGGTCAAGATGTTTCCCATCAACACAAACTCCAAGCTAACACACAACATGAGGAATGATTGCCTTACACTGTAGCGTCACCATTCCAGGACTTTAGGTCAGAAAGCCTCCCCACTTCCAAGAAAGCTGGGGAGAAAGAAAGGACTTTAAAAAGAGGAGGGGGGAGATAGACACAGGAGAAAAGAGAGGGGGGAGAAAGGCTGAAGAAAATGGTTCCTGCGTCACATTGCTTTAATTTACTCGGCGGTTGCCAAAGAAAATGATGACTTGCTGAAGGGACTCCAGTCTTGGCAAAGCCTCGCAGCCCTGGCAGAGCGAGTGGAGCAGTGGGCGCTAGCTAACACCGAGCAAGTGCAGTCTTTACTGTGTGATCGATGCAATTGAGAACACAAACATAAGGGAGCAACCCTGTGCTAACCCCCAGCTATAAAACCACTGGATTTCCCTTCTTGTGTTTATGTGTGCATGTTCTGACTACTTGACTGCTTTAGGTGACGCACCACACACGCTGTGTTTTGATGTCACTGAAGAGTATGCAGTTTATTATACCAAGCTGAGGAGCACAGGATATGACATGTCAATATTAATAATTTAGCTGTCAATAACTGGACAGTGAAACAAAATAGCCCACTTGGTGTTATATGTTTTTTTTTTCAACCCCATAAACGTATATAATCAGGAAATAAAAAAAACCGAATACCTCTTTGAAACAGTGTTGTAGCACATGCATTGCTTTAATGTGAGAAGACAATAAATAAGCAACCAACAAAACCTTTCACTCTAATAGGCTACATAATAGGCTATTTACTACATAGTATTAGTCATTGCATGAATCACTCACGTCATTCATAATCTCTGATTTCTTCATCTCATTGTTTGATTTCACCCTTTGCCAACTGCGTAAAAAAACAGCGATGTTTTGATTTGGTTATGGAGGCTGTGCCAAGAAGAGGAATAGAAAGAACAAAACATCGCGTTTCTAAATGCTGTTTCGTTTCAGGTGACGGAGGAGAGGAGGGATTCAGCACACCTTCAAAGCTACAACACTTCCTGCACCGGTACCTCTGCGGTATATAAAGCCGCGTCTGCCTCTCCAAACTGAGCCCTTCCTCGTTTGGAGTAATTTAAGACGTGCACAGACCATCTTTGCCGCCATCCCACATAGCATCTCCGAGTTGGGAGGTATCACTTTGTACATCTATTTCTGCACAGTATCTTGACCGACCACAACAGAAGGTAGGGATGTGTGAAGGAAAAGTGAAATATTTACTAACAGACATTGCCAGTATTTCCTAACTTTCCCATACTGGAAAGCAAAGCTTATGTATTGCAAAAAAAAAATATTTTGCATTTTGAAATGTATTACTTTTCAGAGCAATCTCAACGGAATATTAAGGAGCTGCTATCCACAGGAACCAATCATGAAAGAAAACTGCTTTGCCATCGATATTCTGCTGCTGTGCATGTCTTGCGGAGCAAGTGCCTTGGCTGCCTACAAACCTTCGCCCTCCTCAACGTTGCCAGTGACTAATTTCACCGATATTGGCTCAGACCTCAATTATCGGGTTGAGACTGCGAGCCTGCCGAAAACCAGACGGAAGCGCTACATCTCCCAAAACGACATGCTTGCAATTCTCGATTACCATAATAAAGTCAGAGGGAAAGTGTTTCCACCGGCTTCGAATATGGAGTATATGGTAAGTATTTAATCTTTGGCAATTATTAGGCTACTCAAATATTAATTTTACCTAATGTGTGCAAAGTGGATTGATTGAACCAGTGCACACTTATTTGCCAATTTGAGAGTTTTGCAGTAAAAAAGTTGGCAAAGTAACTCAATCCACAGACTAGACTTATGCAATTGTGTGTTGGGAATGGGAGTTGGCCATTCGGTGTGGACATGACAAATGTCACCATGCATGACCATTTGGCTTTGCCAGCTGCTGAACAGATTCGATTGGTGGGGGACCACCAAAGCAGCGCCCTGACCACAGAGGTCATCCATCTCCAGCAAGGAGCCATGCCAAACTGGCGCAGAAGCCGCCTTGCTGGTCTACACGTGCCTTTGAAGTAGACACCAAGCCAGCCATGAGGCGGGGCGAACTGTGGTAGTCATCAGTGTTGTAACTAATGATGCAAGATGTGGATTGGATGTAGAGAGGATAGTTTTATGCCAAAGTAGTAGTTTGACAATGTGCCACTGTGTAGCGATGAAAGAGATACACCATCGAGGAAGTACATGGTGTCGATGGATTTATACATTGGCACTTGTGATTTGTTGAAATGAGAAGTTTAAGTTT
Organism: Sardinella tawilis; assembly: GCA_030264315.1. NCBI lineage: Eukaryota > Metazoa > Chordata > Actinopteri > Clupeiformes > Clupeidae > Sardinella > Sardinella tawilis. Next base: position 2,850,472 of record JASCQY010000057.1, on the reverse strand, counting down.
ATAATTCTATAATCTTGTTCTGTCAAATTAAGCATCTACCACTTTTTACCATCTTCTAGCTACAGTATACATTTAATATTTATGTTCATAAAAACTCAGATGTTCGGCTTTATTGATGAGTAACAATGATAGTAGAATAGGCTGATTTATAATCACACTCAGGCAGTATGTTGCTTCTGTAGTTTAAAATGTTGTTTAATTGCCTGTTGAACAGCAATATCAACAAGCTGAAGTGTAATCATGGACCGCTGTAATGATCGATTATAGATAGCAACACTGCAATGAAGACTTCAGGCTTGCCCCATAGCCAGATCTGAGCCATTTCAGGGCCAGATCAGTGCCAGCTCTGGCCCCGAGTCCTTGGCTCTCTGAGGCCGTCAGCTGTTGGAGATCAGCCTGGGACAGCCAAGTCCCTGAGAGGTCACTGCTGTGCTGTGCTGTGTTATGCTATGCTGCAGCACTCGCTCAATGCTGGATCGCACCGGAGTGTTGCTGGCCCGTCCCGACGCTCTGGCAAACAGACAGAGGCATCTTTCACCTCAGTCTCTAGGATTGAGAATACAAATACAAGCACTACAAATGTTTGGGTGCTCGTCTGCCCCACCCCATCCCACCCCCACCCCCAAACTAACCCTCTGCTGCCACCTGATGCTGCTGGTTTGTTCCATCAGCTGTTGTGAGTTCTTGCCCCCCCCCCCTTTGATGTTGTGATGGCTGCCGCTACTGTGCAGTCTCTCAGGGTTCAACCGGTTCATGCTGCTGTGCGGAGCCAGTGCTGGAGCTGCAGCGACTGCCTCTCGCTCAGCCTGAGATGTAGCCACAATGCATATTCAGTGATGCTTCCTCTTTTTTTCCTTTTCTTGTGTTTCTTTCTCACTCCTTTTTTTTCCCCTCGTAGGTCTGGGATGAAAACCTGGCCAAAACCGCCGAGGACTGGGCAGCTACTTGTTTGTGGGAACACGGACCCCGGAGTCTACTCCGATTTCTGGGTCAGAACCTCTCAGTCCGGACGGGTCGGTATGTATCAGTGCCTTGCACAACACACACTCTCCGCTGTTAAAAGCCTAATGTACTATGCAGAAGTATTTTTCTCCCATCATGAACTGTTTAGTGGCAACAGTTTAAAAGTGCTATAAAGTTAAGTGTCCAAGATCACTTTATCAGAGGCTTCTTAGAACTGTTAGATGTTAGAACATTCTAGAGCAAAGATATAAGATCAGGAAAGGTCTGCTCTTTGGATCAATTGACCTGTGCCAGTCTTCTGTAAATTATGTCATAGCAACAGTTGTGTGTTAAAAGAGTGTCTCTCTCTCATGATGCTTCCAGTTACAGATCCATCCTTCAATTAGTGAAGCCTTGGTATGATGAAGTGAAGGACTACTCTTTTCCTTACCCACGTGATTGCAACCCTCGATGTCCTCTGAAATGCTACGGGCCCATGTGTACACACTACACACAGGTAAGAGAGAGGATTGCTCCATAAGCTTTATATACACACATACAGAAATGCATGGGTGGATATGCAGATATGCGCACACACACACACACACACACACACACACACACACACAGATCAGCATTAATTTGACAGTAAACAAATATTTCTTTTCTTGCAGATGGTGTGGGCCACATCAAACAAAGTAGGCTGTGCTATCAATACGTGTCACAATATGAACGTGTGGGGTTCGGTGTGGAAGAGGGCAACGTACCTAGTGTGCAACTATTCTCCAAAGTAAGTATACTGCCATGTTATCCTTGCATACTACTCTCTGTGTGTTGCCATGTACGGAGCGTTTGATCTATCATGGACAAGTGCCCGTTCACATAAGGTTCACCTAAGTCAAGTCTACACAACAGGCCAAGAGGTGATACTTCAGCACACATGTCATAGTGTCTTCTTGGTGTAATATGTCACTCTTGTGTGAAGACAGAGTAAGCACGAATGCACACGGTAGCCTGGACTTCAAAGGTTTCTGTGACCTCCTGCCTCTAAAACGGTGCACATAAGCACCATTCCGGCCGAGAGAGCAGCCCTCGGAATTTCAGAGGAATCCTGTGGCTAATTCTCAAATCAAAGCTCCACACTTCAGATCCTTGGTGCTCAATGACTGGCTTGTGACCTAAATGATTTAATTTCATTCAAAGAGAGAAAGAGGGCAGAGGAGTGTTTTCTAGAGAAATAGGTCTCATTTTTATTAACCAATATATTAAAAAAGACTTACACTTAGATAGAATATGACTTACTAAACTAGAGTTACTAAAACTAATAATAAAATTCCAGTTAGGTAAGCACTTTCTGCTGTTTAACTTTTCCCAGGAAGGGACAAGGCAAGGGTCTGTATTAGTTTGATCTACAGTAAAAAACTGCAGAGCAACACCATCATGAGCGTATGACTTACAGAGGCTATAGCAACGGGTTTTCATCAACACTTTATACATCAACACTTTAAGGCATATGGATGACACAGTGGAAAAAGGTACACTATGATAGAGTTTAAGTTGAGTTTACAAGCTCCATAGTCATTTTCATGCATATATGATATTGGGCTTTCTCAGCTCCCCCTATGGTCTATTGATGAATTAACCTTAAGATGTCTGCACGGCCCTGCTGAAGGACAAAACCAAAAGTAACTCATGTGTCAGACATTAACATTAGCTTACGACCTTGCTAGTCAACAGAACTCTTCAGAAATGACCATCACTGGTTCTCATCATGTGCTTTGTAAACAAATACACATGTTTGGCGAGGATTTTGGACGAATGTCAGACATTTTGGACTAAGTTACAAACTATTTGGTATATCTGGATCATAGAGGGAGCTTTATATTTTGAGAAATCAGGCCTTGGTCAAAATTCAAGCTCAAGGATATCCGTTCTTGAGTTTAAAAGAGAGCTTCGGCTCTGTCCTTCTTTGAGGAAGGCCAGAGGAAAACGTACACAAGTCCTGAATGCCATAGCATGGAGTGGGTTTGGAGAAATCAGGCCTTGTTCAGCATCCAACTCAGGGCCATCTGTTGGTGTATACAGTAGAGTGGAGGTTGAACATGAGCACCTGTTCTCCATCCCTACACTTGATTGCGGATCTACTGACATGTCCTGACATCAACTTTCTCTTTTTTGTCTTTTTTTTTTGTTTGTTTTGTCCATCACAGAGGGAACTGGATTGGGGAGGCCCCTTACAAGATCGGCGTGCCCTGTTCCATGTGTCCTCCCAGCTATGGAGGCTCGTGCAGCAACAACATGTGTTTTCCTGCTGTGAACTCCAACTATCTGCACTGGTTTAAATAAACACCAGCAGGGATGCACACACAAACAGCCCTCCGTCCCCAAATCCCAACCCTGCCCCAGAGACTTTCTCAAGGCTTTGCACAGCATTCCTCGAGGTGACCTTGTTTGTATATGGGCCTATTTAAAATATGACCCTACGTTGTAAGGCAACAGGTATTTGCATTGAAAGCTAAAAATGTATATGAATGTTTTTGTTTTATCCTTTGTTATTGTATGTCAGGTATTGCCTTTGTATACACACACACACACACACACACACACACACACACATGTTGCCTTTATCATGGTTTTATCATCAATTAATTTATGTTGTTTTACAGTAATTTCATCAGTGTTAAAATGGTGCTGGTTTTCTATTGCATTCAAAACACAGTTGCTGCTAACTCTTCAACCGTATACTGGTGCTATAGAAGGTTCACCCTGGTGACATGGTGCATTTTACTCAACCAAACCTCCATACTTGCAAGATGGTCTTAAGATGTTCTGCAGTCAAAGGCCAAGTGTTTCAAGGGAGGGGTGGGGGTGGAGGGGGTTGGACAGGCCTGGGATAGTTGAAGGGCAGAGGAGGAGACAATGCAGCCTTGTTCTCTTTCAAAGCGGCCCTTGCAACCAGGATCAGTGAGCAATCATTCACGGTTCCAGATGCAATTAGCTTAGGGTAACCTGCAAATGCAGTTTGGTTGTGTGTTAGTCTTCCAAGGGGTATTTTTGGCTCAAGGGAAGACACTTTTGGAGAGTATTAAGCTGAAAGCTGAACCAGATAGTAGAAGCTTGCCGAGGTGGAAGTTGATTGTGGTGCAGTTCCTGCCCTCAAGCAGCCCAGATCCAGCTCAAACTGAGACCATGCGAACTCAAATGTACTCAAATGGTCTGAGCAGAGAGTGGTTCTACTGTGTGTAGGCAAACGTGGACTCAGGCATTAAGGGTTATATGTTTCATCTGAGATTTTGAATTTGAATTATAGGTTTTGAGATCAGTGATTTGAACATACAGCAAGTTCAAATGTAATCCTGTCTCCTTGGTGTTCACAGGCGTCATTTGCAGTCCTGCTTCTTAGCAATGTGAAGTTGTGATTCAAGTGATCCATAGCTACCCCACATTATGATTTTTGCATTTTTTTTGTTCATGAACCAGTTTTGACTGCTTATGTATGCACATATATGACCTTGTGTTGTTGTTTTTTTGGTACAAGCATAGCAATTCTCCCTAATGTGCCTACAGTAACATATTGCATTGTAATATCACATGTATTTTAATGGGGCTCAAGCTAGTGGAAAGGGTGAAGCACTCTTTGTAGAGAAGATGTTAGCATAGAATTCTCTTGGGTGAAGGCGACCTCAGTGCACCTTAAGTGTTCTTCTTGTATGTCCAAATAATCAAAATATTTACATACCTGCATAATGTACATAGATGACTCACTTATATGCATAATATGACTATCATTTTGTAATTTAAAGATTTATTTTCTAGCATAAAATGTAAATAACTATAGTGTGTATTTACTGTATATTGTAATGGAAGTATTGTGATTTATATGTGATAAGATAACACATACTGGTATAAGTCTTTCAATGAAGTGTTTACTTCAGCGTTACTTTTGTTTGTTTGTTTTTATTTTTAATTTACTGGCCACCACCATTGCAGTAGACTCCACTGAGATTTTGATGTCTGAATAAAGCACACGTTTAGCTATTGGGCTGGAGGCCTTGTCAGTATACAGTAGGAGCGTTGTGACTCACAGCTCTAGAGGCAGTCCCTGGAACTGCTGTCTGGGTGTCCAGCTCTCTGATAGCAAACAAGGAGTATAAAGAAAAAAGTAATAATCTAGGAAACAGCATAAAAGGAAAACTAGGAACACTTCTTTGTGTAGAGAGCAAAAATGTTATTTTATTAGCACTGACTGTATTTAATTTCTTTCTTTTTTTTTGGTATTTATGATGTTCAATGAAATGTGCTTGCGGTTGTATTTTATACTTTAATAATAAAAGGAAAACATTGAGCTTCAGTGAGGTCTGTTGTGAGTTTGCAGAATATCTGTGCCATGCTTTTCTCTCTCTCTTTTGCTTCTTTTTCGTCCCCCTCTCTTTTCTTGTCTTCTCTCCCAGCATCGTGCAGATCTGATAATAATTATAGGCTCTGCTGTGAAACTTGCTCTCATCCTTTCTCTTTGATGCCATGTTTTCCCATTCAATTAAACACTGCCATTGCAAGACCACATCCCTGATATCAAAACATTGGCCACAATTGAATCTTATTAAGCAAAAGTTGACTTTGGCCCTGTGGACTCATGTCCACATAAACTTTTGCAAGCAATACATCGCAGGGATATCTGCTGAGCTCAAGGGTACCTCGACAAACCACTGAACTCAGGAAAAGTGTAAAATGAAATACACAAACACACACACACACACACAAGTCAACTATATCACACTGCAGGTATCTTTTCAGAATACTGTGCAGAATGAAATACTCAATACACACACACACACACACACACATACACACCATGCACACATACACATACAAGCTTGCAATAGCATACTACATGAAACTTGCAAGGCCAGTCAAAATGAAATTCTCCCTCTCTCTCTCTCTCTCTTTCTCTCTCTCTCTCTCTCTCTTTCTCTCTCTCACACACACACACACACTCCCACCCATGCAGCACAGACGGAGAGAGTGAGAGCAGAGCAGCTTATTCTCTCAGCTCCACAATGCCTCAGACAGAGGAAAGTATGCAGAGAGCAATGGAGGAAATCTGATGCCATAAATGTTTTGATCTGTTGGACAGACACTGCAGTTCCTCCACAGGCGCCCAGCTGGGAGAGAGAGAGAGGGAGAGAGAGAGAGAGAGAGAGAGAGAGAGAGAGAGAGTTTGCGGCTGGCTTTCTGCCAGCACCATACCACGACTAGCGGACCATCATACTCCTTGGAAACGACGAGGAATGCAGACGAGCTGAATTAGCATTAGTTGAGGCACAAGCACACACACACACACACACACACACACACACACACACACACAGACACTCCAAAAAGCTATCCTTCAGCACTAAATCTACAGTGCAGTGGACCGGCCAATGAAATAAAAGAACCAGTGGCTTCTGACTTCCTCTTCCCATTCCCAAGTTAAGGTGGCACAGTCACCTGGACGGGAGCGACCTCGGCTACTGATGCAATTAGTGCGTGTGTGTGTGTGTGTGTGTGTGTGTTAAGACATCAATCAGCAGGCCTCTCTGAAAACAAACGTTTAATCTGAGCCCACCTGTCATGCAGTAGACTCGTTTCCGCTCCATAGGTTACGCCGTCAATCCCAACACCACCTGGGACCCCATACGAAAAGCCAACGCACTGAGAAAGGGGACCAACTACAGGACTTTGAGCCATTCATTGCTTTTGGGCTGAGGCCTATACGAAGTCCCACATGACCCACAAAATTGATCTTGGCACTATACAGGTACAGTATAACTGTGCCATAATGCTTAAAGACGTCTCCTTTAAAGAGCTGCAACATGATCTGCAAATATGTAGAACTTGTCTGCGCACAGCTATCCAAATTAGCCGCTAATTAATGCTTCATTAAATAAACCGTGACTGTTACAACTATTAAATTACAGTCTGACATGGAGACGGCGCACAATTTGTTTCTGTAAGTGTTCCCGCTTCACAAGAATCAAGCGGAAGGGTTATTAATTACTCAAGCACGTCAGCTTTTCAGCGGGGCTTTTTCAAACAGGCCACACTTCGGCCAACTAAATGCCAGGCGACTGACTCAGATGATGATGGGCGAGAGAGATGGCCGATCAGCACCAAGCTGAACCACTTCATTAATGGTGTGTGTGTGTGTGTGTGTGTGTGTAGGGGGCCTCTCCAAGAGCCAAATCCATTAAGGCTTTTTTTTCTGACTTCGAGGCCACAGGTTTTGGGAGCGCTGGGGCCAGTGTGCTAATGAAAAGTTGGCCCTGGGTCCCCCCCCCCATTTTTTTTTTTTTTTTTTTGGTGAGCTCTCAGAGGAGCCATTTGTACAGCTGAGGCGTTCTCTAAGTCCTTGTCTTTCCTCCTCTTCCTCGGCACAGACCACAACACAGTCGTCTCATTCCAACGTCTTCCCCAGCCTCCCAGAAGGTATTCAAGTTCATGCCGGACTTTTTGTCCTTAAACCTCCCCCAAAATCCACCGCTCTGAAAAAAAATGAATAGTAATAATAATAAAATGAAAAGTGTGGCAAAAATGACCCCCCCCAACCCCCCACCACCACCACCACCTCCACCACCACCTTCACCACTGCTATTCACAGCAAACCCAGTCAAAACAGAAGCTAAAAAACATGGCCATAAATTAGCTTCCACAGCCGGTGTGGAGGTGAGACTCGGTATGGCTGGATAGAGAGGCCGCACTAAATGGAGGGTGAGGGGGCTAAGGCTCCGCTGTAGTATCCTGTAGCATCTGGATGGAGAACCACCAGGCCGAGTGTGTGAGGTGAGAGGGGAGGGGAGTGGGGGATTACTCAGGACAGTAAACACACACACACACACACACATACACACACAAACACACAGTGCATTGCTTGCTGCCAAATAGACAGCCGTCTCAGGTGCAGAAAATGACTTGGGAGAGCTGAGAGAGGAGAAGACGGAGAATGTTTGTACGTGTGCGTACACGTGTGTGTCTGCGAGTGTTTATAAGTGCATGTAATAAATGTGTGTGTATGTGTGTGTGTATGAGTGTGCATATTTGTGTGTGTGTACTGTGTGCATGTATGTAGCTGTAATCATGTTCTAGAGTGTGTAAGTGCATATACGTACAGTACAGGCCAAAAGTTTGGACACACCTTCTCATTCAGTGTGTTCTTCTATTTCCATGACTATGTACAATGTA
>JASCQY010000057.1:2813042-2824866 GCA_030264315.1 Sardinella tawilis | reverse complement strand
ACTCACCCACGCATACACACACATATTTATACATACTCATCCACACACACACACACACACATACACACACACACACACACACACACAGATACACACTCATGCTTATTTTCTGTGTTGCAGTGAAAGTTGTCACATGTGAGACGACAGTGGCTCAGCTGTGTCCCTATGAGAGGCCGGCCAGGCACTGCCCCAGGTTGGACTCTCCCCATTCACTGACATATCCATCACATACAGTACTGTAGCTACCCCACAGTGCCCAGCTGGTGGACTTTGGCCTACATCCATTCTTCTGGACAGCACTTAAACTTTGTTTTGTCAAGCATTTTATCTCATTTGGATGGCTTTATTTATGCATACTGAAATGACTTTGTATTATAAATATAAATATGCTGGAAATTTGCTTTGCACATAAAACATTTGCATAATACGTAATACATAAGGAGTATTTCCAAGGTTTATCTAATTGCAATAAAAAGACAATGTTGAATGTTGTCATTCAAGTGCATGGAACTGATTTGTTTTTGCAGGATATATTGTCCACGGAACTGCATGCAAGAAAGCCCTCAGCTATCAAGAGTCATTGGGACGACAATCTATTCAGATGTAAGCCTTCCCATAGTCATCATTTATCCAAAAGAAAACAGTCACACATTTATAACAAAGAAACATACAGTGCATGACCCCTCAAAGCATCTGGTCTTGACCTCCATTTGTCTCTACAGAAATCCAGCATCTGTCGAGCAGCAGTCCATGCAGGGGCGATAAAGAGCGAGACGGGAGGGTACATCGATGTGATGCCTGTGGACAAGAGGAGACAGTACATTGCCTCCTATCAGAACGGCATCTTCTCGGAAAGGTACACAGTGCTTGAGACAGCAATATCTATCTGTGCAATATTTACCTCACATCATACAGTATGATGAAGCATGGCCCAAGTTTATTATGGGATGCCTCTCTTGTATTGATATCATATAAGACTTTACCAGAGCAATCACTGTTTTGCTGTTTTATCCTACTAAATTATCCTTACTAAAATACACACACACACACACACACACAAACAAACACACGTGCGTATACGCACACAGAATACTCTCAGAGTGAGAGCAGAGAGGTTAGGTGGTGGAGTTTTGTGGCTGCATGTCCAGCACGTGTGTGTGTGTGTGTGTGTGTGTGTGTGTGTGTGTGTGTGAGGTTCTTTGGCTCTATGAGTGAGCGTGGAGGGCAGGGAAAGGAGCCGCCTGTCTCCCCGTAATCTCGTCAAAACCACAGCCGATTACCTCATAACACTGGACCTAACTGCGACAGCACAGCTTTGTTGGCAGGGCTGTTGTATCTGCTTGTGTGTGTGTGTGTGAGTGTGTGTGTGTGTGTGTGTTTGTGCTCGTGGGTGTGTGTATTAGGGTAGGGTACGATTGCATTTTCTGTGTGTGTGCGTTTATCTATGTGGTGGGGTTAAGCACAAGTGTGTGAGAGTGTGCGCACGCATGTGTGTAAGTACTGAGGCAGTGTGTGAATGCATGTGCGCGTGCATGTCTGCACACAGAGCCCCACTGATCATACACACATATACTGTACACACACACACACACACACACACACACACAATTCTGCCTGCTCAGCAAATGTCACGCCCAGCTCTCTGATTCACACAGGATGCAGTAATGAATCCACAGTGCACAGCAGGTGTTGGGGTTTGCAATAATCATTTGCTTTCATGCACGAATTTCAACTATGTGCACTGGCTCCCAGGGCAGAACATGACTGTGGTTATATTGCATAACCAGCAGTGCTATTCCGCCATAGCTGTCCATCCCTCAGCAACTGATTTTATGGATCTTCTTGTTTTTCTCTGTCCCTTTCTCTCTCTCTCTCTCTCTCTCTCTCTCTCTTTATTTCTCTTCTTTAGTTTGCAGAACCCCCCAGGAGCCAAGGCATTTCGAGTATTTGCTGTCATCTGAGAGCAGTCAAACATGGTGGCCCACCCGCTGTGCGGACAGTTAGTTCGGTGGTGGAGTTATAGTTGAGTCCGAGTCACAGACTCAGCTGGCTTGCTTGTTCTCCAGAGGCCTAAAGTCACCATCAGCTGACAAGGCAAAGAACACTTGATCCAAACAAAGAAATAAAGAAAAATAACTATAGCATTCTGGAGGAAAAGGGTCTCTCATGGTAACCCATAAAATATCTACTTTAAGGAAGAGACACCTCAAAGGTTTTTGTTTTGTTTTGTTTTCCTCTTGTGTGCTTCTGTTCCAGAGGAGGAATGTGTGAATAGTGTTTTAATTGGGTTTGCCAACCATCTCATGTAATCCTGTAGTCAGATCACCCATTGTGTCTGGAAGATGTTGCATTTTTATGTGTTAGCACTTAACTGTAAGTCTATAATCTTCTCTAATTTATGTTTCTCGCTCTGGCACATGTTGTTCACTCTGTTTTATGGATAAGCTGTTGTGTCCATTGTCTTTGTGTCTCAGAAATATGAGAAATGTGTGGAGAATTAATTGCAATTCAGTTATTTTTTTATATTTTTGTTTTACAAAGTTGTATTCACAGGGTTGCTGCTAAAAGTTTATGGTATATGGGTGCTTGTGTCCATGTAGATACAGTAGGTACTGTGCGTGTGCGTGTGTGCGCGCGTATGTGTGTGTGTGTGCGTGTGTGCGTGTGTGTGCGCGTATGTGTGTGTGTGTGTCTGTGCGCGCGCATGTGTGTGTGTGTGTGTGTGTGCGCGCGTATGTGTGTGTGTTCGCGCGCATGTTTGTGTGTGTGTGCGCGCGCATGTGTTTGTGTGTGTGTGTGTGTGTGTGTGTGTGTGTGCACGTGTGTGTGTGTGTTTAATTAATTTCAATACAAGTTACACCAAGTCACATCAAGTTATTCCTAAGTAATAAAGTTAATGTAATGTCAAGTTATGTTTGTTTACAAAACGTTGGAACAGTATAGTCCTTATGCCTCCCGCACTTGGGGAGTTTAATGCCTTTGCCAAACATCATCATCTGGTTGTCATACACACTGCGACTCCGTCATGAGGTCTGCACCAGATTTGTCAACACCTCTCTCTGTATGCCAATAACCTGTTTGCTATGGAATTTGACGCAGTGGCAGAATCGGCACACGTGCAGATGCCCTGTATGTACAGGTGTGCCATTTCACAGTGGCTGTCATAGCAACTGACCTGGTGGAAATGCATTATGGGAAGAGACATGGTGGTTTGTCCACACTCCTGCTGGTCAGGAGTAACATTTAAAATCCCTCTTGACTTATAAATATCCAATGAATCTCCTTTATGTCCTCACAACTGTTTCTGTTCCACAGCTATGTGATTTTGGAAATGTAAAAGTTATATATTTATAACGGTGCATCTTATGTATTCATGTGTGTTTTACATGTTATCAACATATGCTCTGTTATGATGTTGGAATTTGTTATGAATAAATGACTGAGTTTCTGTTGTTTTTGTAAAAAGTGGCGTCCAGTTGTCCTTCATGTAAACCCTGAAGATCAGTATAAATTACATTTTTTTGTGAAAGAAAATATCATACCCTATCTTATGTTGTTTTCTGGATTTATTGTCGGACACAGATGATTCACCTATTATCATGCTTTTATGCTATTCAGGGGGTTAAATATAGGATAGAATCTCAAATTGAATGTTTTCAAATTTCTTATATGTGCTTCATAAGCAAGTTGTGGATTCCACAGCAAAGGTCTGTTGCACAGATCTGTGCTTTGGAGATAGATTTGGTTATCCATTTTCCCTGCTCACGTTTCCTTGCTTGGTGCCAGACCATTGTTGAAAAAGTGAAATAAGCCACTTTTGACAAAACCAAGTCCTCAGTTTTGATTACTGAGGTTTTTAAAGAGGAATGAATCCAGCTCATGAAATTGCAGTTTACCAAACATCAAGTTCAGATTCAGCCTCTAGGGGCTCATTATGTCACAAGATCAATATGCGATTAGCAAGATGTTAAAAAGATTCCCGAATGTAATATGCGGTAAGTAGAACAATGGTCACGGAATGTTGGAATCCTGGAATGAAAAGTTAATCTGGTGTTTATGGCCTCTCACCCTCAGGGTAGCCAGGGCAATATTTCCCCTTAGGGTTCTGGAATGAGGCTAGCAAAAAATGCTAACACGTCTCATTCCTCACACATGCTACAGCAATTACAATGTTGAAGTTGAAATTCGATTACCTCAGGGTTCCGGGGTTCATTGTAACTCCATTCTCAAAACAAACCTCAGCATGAAAAGATTCAAGTGGATTGATTGGAGTGCTTTTCACTGAATTCATGAAATGTATTTTGGTTCTATTCAGCACCTTTAAAAAAACAAAAAAAAAACAAATAGGCCTGGGCCTATCTATCGGGCAAAGAAGTTCACACAAACATGTTCAACTCAAATCAAATGATAAAGACGACCAGGTGATGCCTCAGCAAAACACCTCACTCACACCTTCATTCGTGAGAGGCAAAGGTAGGCTACAGCTTGCACGTTGTTTTGTTTCTGTCTGCGAGGGGGAAAATCTGGTCTATAGCTTTTATCGGAGGGTGTGCAAGGCAAGTTAACTGTAAAGTTGCTACTCTTCATGGTGACGGAGTCCAGACCGGGGGTCTGTTAACTGTCTGCAGGGGAGGAGGCCTCTCTCTGCTGGGTGTCTCCTTCGCATTCTGTTTTCTTAAAACCCTTTGCATATGGCCCCATATACCCGCACAAATCTCTGACCACAGCCTGTATATAACCCCCCAACACGCACACACCCCTTAGGAGTGGAGAGAGTGAGTCCAGAGTGTGGGGTGGGTGAGGAGTGAAGTGACTCGATTAATCACTTCTCATCGAGCACACGTTTGCACTCGGTTGGATCCACTCCTCCATCATTGGTCGACTCGCTGGCTTATTGACGTCTGACAGAGTTACGACATAGGTAACAGCTGCTAAGGGCCACTATACATCGTGGCTTTTAGCCCACGTAGCTGCAGCTTGTAATGTAAAGTGTTGCTAACACGGAGTGACGTGGATTTACAACTTGATAAATTTGTCCCTGCTACTGATTGGGCTGAGCTGCCTTACTATATTTAGGCCTTGAAGTCAATAGCAAAGTCAAAACAGGTGGTGAAGAAACAACAACAGCTTGCTACATTTATTTAAGTGCTCGTGAAACGTTTTAGTGGCAGGAAGAGGGGGAAAAGTGCCTCGCTATAATATGAAGGAAAGTATAGAGATGTGTGTGCTAATACTGATGTGCTAAAGTACTTACTAGCGCTAGCTGGCCATGTCCCCAGAAGGCCAGACAAAGAGTGACATTGTGTGTGTTGCTTTTAGTTCGAGGAGACTAAGCACGCCAAGAGCTGGCTGCTGCTGCCTGTGCCGCCAGCACCGCAGATCCGCCAGAGGCAGAGACGGCGACCCGTGCTCACGTTTCTGCCGCTTGCTCGCTCACGGCGTGCCATCAGCTTGTGGAAGACATCATCGCTGTTGAGTGGAGGACAAAGTACCTTTTTGTTTTTGAAAAACATCAGCTGCACTCTTGCTTCTGACTTCAGGTCTTTAGCTTGGGTTTCAGATGAACCACCAGCAAAAGACAGAGCTGAGCTGACGGTTATTACTTTTTTTTTCTTTGAGAAAAATGACGAGTTCTTTATTTTCATTGAGTGAAACGTCAACAAACCCAGCAGATGACCACAGCTCAGTGAACAATAACATTTGAATTGGCCAGTCTGAGGTGAGGCTTGGCCACCGTAAGATTTCCAAACTCCTCTCAATCCAGTTTAACTGTTAGTTCCCCTAGGGTCAGATTCTTCCCTTTGTATCAGAGAGGAGGTATCGTAGCCTACCCAGGGTTCAAAGGCAAGTAGCTGACCAGCTATGCAGTTATTTGTTACTTTCTTCTTTGTGTGTAAGGAATAAAGTGTGGAACAAATGAGAAGTGCAGAAATTGTTCAGTGCCAGACAATAAAACATTAGCATTTCCCCCCTTGGCAGCATTTCTCCGTCCTTTTACAATTTTATACAGAACAATCCGGATTTTCCCAGTAGTATTGCTAACCTTCCTTTAATTTGAAAGCTGACCTTGAGACAACCTTCGTGGATTATCACTAGGGAAGGCAGTGTTTCAGCTTTGATGTTAATGTGCAGACACATGCTGATGAGTGTGCTGTACACATATACAACCTTATGCAAACACACACACACACCACAAACACAATTAACACAATGTCCTCACATGCTGATGATACATACCCATACACACATTTTCCAGGTTTGAGGACTGAGAACCAGGACACACACATACACACACACACACACAGTCATACACTCATCCCCACACACACTCATTAATACCAGGACTGGTTTCACTGCGCACTCAGCTGTTTTCTGTGTGGAGACAGTGTGAGGACAGATGGACCCATGAGTGAAACACAAGCCCACAGACAGTGGGTCTCCACGGTGACCCCCGTGGGCTGTTGAAAATAACAGCATGCCCGTGAATAACCACTGCAGGCGACAGTCTGCCTAGGCCCACCGCACTAAAACCTGCAGCCCACATACAGACTGCACTGCAGGGCACAGCTGACAGGACGACACTGTCACTCCTGCTCGGCAGCCAAATTAACTCCGGCTGACTCCTCGCCACGTTCAATGAGGTGCTTTTGTGTGTGTCGGCTTATATTTATTTATTTATTTGTTTGTTTGTTTACCTACTTTATGTTTACCTCCATCCCTGGGCATTTGTGAGCCCTCTGAGGCAGTTTGGAGAGGTTGTCAGCGCCGAATTGAAATATGCCGGTAACCAGTGGTAATGTCTGCCCTTCTTACTCTTGACTTTTCTTTGGCTTAAGATGTTAACGCAAAGTTGACAGGAGAGAGGATTTTTCCTCCCCTCCGGAGGGCTAAGAATATGTCACACGCACACATGCACACACACACACACACACACACGCACACGCACACATTCACTCACGCACACACATACACACACAAACGCACACACACATTCACTCACACACACTCGCACATAGACACACAGAGTGAATATATTCTCATGCAGTTAGAGTGCCCAGTTTTTGAGCTTTTAAAGATTTCTCTGGGTTGCCAAATGAGTCATAGTATTTGGGTTATTTCAGCGCCGAATGTTCTTTAGACATAAACCCCTGACAAATCTAAGTTAAGACAGTGATTTAAAATATCCTTTAATTATGACCTGGCTTTCTTTTTGGCCATTGAAACAGTACCTGCTTGTCCTTCTCTTACTCTGCCTATGGTTTATTTGAATAAGTGTCGAATGATGTGTGGGTTTTTCTTTGGTATACGTATGTGTGTGTGTGTGTGTGTGTGTGTGTATGTATGTATGTGTGACATAGCCTGGCTTTCGCGACCATCAAAGCTCATACGAGCTTAGTCTGGCAAATCTCACATACTAGCCACCTTCTCAAAGTCAGAATCAATGTTAAACTTTTTTAGCCCGCCTCCTTCACCTTGGAGTAAAAGCTCGCTCCTCATTGGTGCCTGAAATTCTGGGACAGGAAATGCAGTAAATAGGCAGCTTGGCCATACTGACTTGAACATGAAATTGTGTGCAGTGTCACAGGAAGTATGGGCAAGCCCAGGCTATGTGTGACAGACAAAGAGACAGAATGAGAAATATGCGTCTGTTTAAAGCAACACGCCACCATTTGTGGAAATATGTTCATTTTCCATCTCCCCTCGAGTGAATTAATTGAGCTGTACCTTTCTCCTTTTCATCCAGTCCTTCTCTGTGTCTGGCAATACCACTTTCAGCTCCAAATTAGCATGTTATCATTGAATCGGATTGGACCGTTCGCATCTCGCCTGGTCTAATCCGATACAATGAAATTTGCTAGCTTGGAGCCAAAATTTGTATTGCCAGACTCAGAGAAGGACTGGCTGAACAGGAGAAAGGTATGGCTCAATTAATTAACTCGAGGGGAGATGGAAAATGAACATATTTCCACAAATGGTGGCGTGTTGCTTTAAGTATATATGCAGTTTACACTAATATACATATCCACAGTTCCAATAATAAATTTTGTCATTTAAATTAAGTTTTAATCTTGTCAAATATGAAAAAAACAAACATACACCTCTACACGCTGGCAAAGAAGTGAAATTACTTGTGATAGCTTGTAACCGCATTACATCTGTCAAAGATCCAGAACACCACAAATGTCAGTCTGTGGTGAATCACTCACTCACTCACGCGCTCCACTCATTATCTTTTTATCATTATTACTACATATTTATATTGTTACCAATGAGGAGCTAAAATGTAGTGTTTAGTCTTTGATTATTGTATAATGAGATAGCACTGTAGTCTCAAGAATCTTGAATTTCTAATGTAGTTACCTGTGTATTTCAAAAGTGTTTTGTTTTGTGGAGTTTATTAATATTTATGAAATCTTACTGTTTCCATAGTGATTGATTCTGTTGTGGCACTTCTTGGAAGGAAACACTGAGTTTCATTCCCCTCCACCCCTAAACATAACCAATGGGTTCCGTGAGCAGCCTCAAGAACATCTGGAGTTTCAAGGTTTTTTTCTAAACAGAATTTAAATAAATATGCCATTTTAATTGGCTTGGACGATATCAGCAATGCCCCCCGCCCCCCGCACACACACACACACGCCACTCTGCACTCACTTTTAGCAGGAATATGAAGACATATATTCACAAATCGACAGACGTCATCATATGTTAAAGTACGTTTGAACATATTCATAGGCGTCATTCATTTAACTATTTGACTTAAGCTCTTGCAATGAGCATAAAGCACACAGACACATTTACACTGCACTGAAAGTAATGTAGCATTCCTTCAATGGACGTCAGAGACACTGTTACAAGGTTGGGATTCAGATGTGCACCACATGTACCAGGCCTTCTTAAAACAAGCAAAGGGAACAGCCTGGGGGGGAAGACCTGCTCTCTCTCTCTCTCCCTCTCTCTCTCTCTCTCTCTCTCTTTCATGACTGACCAGGTAGTTCACTTTTTGCAGAGAACTGCAGTCTTTTTCTGTGCAAAATTTTCATCGCAGAGTTTTGGCTCTGTGTGGTTCACACTGTAATTAGGCTGTAAAGTGCATCTGTTTCATTGTCCCAAAGTAGAATAAATGAATGGGTGTAACCTGTGGTGTTCAAACAGTGAGAGAAATATCTGCATTTACAAAAGTGCAAAGACATCAGTTGTGCCACCTGCAATCACTGACAGTAATACACTGTTTTGAAACTAGACTGTGAAGCATTCAAAAACACTCCGAATGACAAGTCAGTGAAAATAGAGCTCTACTTCTGGGCCATTAAAGTGGCTGGAGAAACACAAAATATGGAGACTTGGATGTGAGCTCCACTCAGGAACTCAGAAGAGGAGGAAATGGCTACAGTTTTAAAGAGCTGCATTCAGTCAAAGGACACAATCATCGAGAGGCTGAGAGAAAGTAAATGTTTGCAATCAGAGACAAAAAAAACAAAACTAAAAGAAAAAGATTGAAACTCGCAGCAAAACAAATACCAGTAGAGTTATATTGAATGACTTTCAAGTTTTGTCCAAAAAAGAGACTTTCTTTTTTCATCTCTGATATATTTTTTTTTCAATAAGACATCTCATGACACAGACTTTGTACAGTGTGCAACATTGCACTGACAATGTGTTATTTGAGAGGGGGTTTACAGTAGGCTAGACCCGCATGCATTGAGTGCAAACAGAAGGATCTGGGTTCAAATCGAGCGTCTCTCTGCTCGCTCACTCGCTGTCGTGAGAGGCTGCTGCTTCTGCCGTCCCAACGTCATGGCTGACCTTTCTCTGTTTACCGAAGGGCTTTCGTTTCGTCGTATTTTTTCACCTTCGGCGTTCACACACGAGCCGTTGTGGCGGGCCGCTGGGATGTAAAAGAGTGGCTTTGTCTTGATGAAGTGGCTCTACGGAGCAGCACAAGTCAGTGCCAGAACCTGAGCAGACCATCCCCAGCAACGGAGTTCATTCACAGCCATTCAAGTCTCACCTGTTTTATATTTAAACCTGTCAGATTAATCTCGGGGATGCCAGCAAAACTGCTGCTTTGGGTCGACTGAATGTAAGCTTCCCTCTTCCTCTCAGTCTACTTAAACTCACAGATGAAATCTTGAGGTGGAAGGTGGATTTATTTTTCTAATCCCCAGATTTACCCCATGTCCTCGCAGATAACATTCTTGCGGTTAATGCCACTTAATGGTTCTTGCACTATCACAAAACACATTTATAACAATAACCAAAGTAACACCCGTCGAGGGGTCAACCGGTTTTTGTTGGCCATCAGGGGCTTGCAGATGGATAGCCGGGGAAAGCCTGCGATTGCCTGAAGGACAACATTGCCCTCTAAAGGACAAATTGGGTGACCCCTCCCCCCCTCCCCACATAACTCACTGTGTCCCAATGGTCAGGCGGCAGGTCAGGAACACACAGAGAAGAGGGGAATGAGGGATGAAGATTAAGTGAGGTAAACAACACATCTAGAACCTGATGATGACCACTCTCTGCCCTTAACTGTCGGAGGTGGCAACTACAGTGCGCACTGATAAAAGGAAGGGCAGAATGGTCTGCAATTGATTACTGGAACTGTTCTCCTTCTAAACAGCAGGTGTCAGTGTTGCTTAATTGCAGCCAACTGTGAAGTACAACCCTGCATATATGTGGTGTAAAAAGTAAAATGAATAACTGGTTAAGATCAGACACATCTGATTAAAATACAATTTACAATAAATTTCAAGAATTAATGGGGAAGTTATCGTGAAAGAGGCAAGAGCAAGAGGCCAATCAAGTCTGGTCAAGAGCAAGTTCAAGTCTACAGTAGTCTGAGGTCTTCTCGAATTCACTCACCAGTTCCACCACTCATTCTTGTGCGTAATACCAGAGCTCGGAGCTTTGCTATTTGTATCCCTGAGGATGATAACTTTAGCATTGACTTCTCTGCAAGTGAAAAATTGTGTGTTTAAATGAGTCATAAAGTCCAACAGCCGAGAAACTGTGGCCATTGACTAGTACTGATTGGATCTCTCTTCTATGTGGTTTATCATATTACAATCCCAGCCCACACGGTACCTTGCACCCAAGTGTAACCTGGAAAACACATCTCACATTACTCATTAGTCTATAATACTGACTGACTGAAAGAATCTTTATATTGGTGTAGAACTGAGCTAATCTATGACTGTCTGGATTACAAAGATCCTGGCCATCAAGAACATTGGTCTCTTTTACTCACTCATCAGAAACAATGTACTTCCTGGATACCACAGATCACCACTACCCTGAAATGCAAAAAGCCAAACAAGATTTACAAAGTTGAATCTCCAACTGAAGTCTGAAAGAGGGACATGATTTGACTTCACGTTTAAGCAAAACATTTAGCTGTTTATTAGTCACTGCATTAGCTCAATATTTGGGGTGACTATTTCCCTTCAAGTTCCCTATCAGATTTCCACTTGGCAGGGACAGAAGCATCCTCATTTAAAATTCTGTTGCACAACCACAAGTTGTCTTTCCACTCCCAGTCTTAATTTAAACAATTATTCATCTGTAGTCTTGCTTTTCCACTCTGAATTAATAATAATACACAGTTACTTTCCAGGCTTTTTTATTTCCCCTTCACACAAACGGCATTCATATCAACAACATATCAAATATTTATATGCATTTATATTTGGTATTTCTGGTGTTCTCGCAGAAAGCAGGACTCTGGTGTTTGCACTTGTGGTTGTTATATATATATACAGTATATATAAATGTATATATATATATATATATATATATATATATATATATATATAGATAGATA
>JASCQY010000057.1:2794869-2806337 GCA_030264315.1 Sardinella tawilis | reverse complement strand
CTTTGAGTCTCACAACTCTCTCTCTCTCTCTCTCTCTCTCCCTCTCTCTCTCTCTCTCTCTCTCTCTCTCTCTCTCTTCTCTGTGGAGACTGAAAAGCCAAGTGGCTCAAACAAGACTGTCTCTAAGAACACCACCACGGTCTGGCTGTTTGTCATTCGCCCTCCTCCTGTCTAAACTCATGTTTGAGCAGAGAGGGGAGCACACCACTGTACCCTCATTTAATGTTTCATAAAGGTCTCTCCTCTAAGCTTTCGTTAGACAGCATCATCTTTTCTGTTTTGTCCTTATGTGTGGGTTATGTAACCTTTAACTGGTCAGTGGTCAGTGTTCATGCTTAAAGCCTATAATCTTTTTACTTCTCATTCAACATCTCACTATGCTTAGCAGTTCTAAGTAAAAAAAAAAGAAGAAAATGGTCCTCCCTCTGTGGTACACAAAATATATTAAAAGACACTGTGTTATTCATTCACATATATAGAAGGATTTTTTTTTTTGCTAACTTTTTTTGGACGTTTTTCTCGGATACAAAGTTATTGTAGGGTATTGAAGGCTATTGTGAGCATCCTTGGAAGTTGATTGGGTAACTCATGCATGGCTCTAGTCTGATCCATGCTCAGTAAAGCTGCAGAATCAGTGTGGATGTCTCTGTATGTACTGTACATCGACATTTTTGTCTCGTCTTACAACCCTGCCCTTTTCTGCCCGAGCACAGGAGATTTGCAGCTGCATCACACATTGTATATGAGCCCTGTGGAAGCACTGTTGACATGGTTTCCGTGTTTTGTGTCTGTGTGAAGACCTAAAATTTCTGGAGAAAAACTCAACTCCGTAAACTCAGTATGACTAGATTAATGTTATAATGTTTTGTTTTTTTTTGTTTGTTTTTTTTAAACATAAGATTACGATAATAATATTTAAAATGTATACTGTATGAAGTTCATTAAGGCTTTTAGGCTGCAGTTTTTTAATTTGCGAATAATTGTGTAAATTTGTACACAATTCCTCACCTCAGGTGTTGTTTACTGTGTTTGTCATTCCTGGGCCTCTTAGAAAAGATATCACATTCAGTGGGTCTTGTGTATGACTATTACTGTCCTTTATGTCATCTCATTTCTGATGACCCACATTTGATGTATGTCTATATGTTAATCTGACATTTTTATTCTCACGCAATCCTCGCCATGTATTATAATTATAGCCTATGAGATTATTATATACAGTATCTTGCAGGCTTGTGTACAGGCATTTAACAGGCACCATAAACATGAAAGGGTTTCATGTGAACAGTTAAGCAGATATGACCATCTGCTGCAGACTGCTAGCCCCATGCTAGGTGCTGCTGAAGCTCCATTGAGGAAAGATTAACTTGTCTAACCGTAGTCCTTTTGTTTCTCTGGGATATTTCAGTATGGGGGAATTTGGGGGGATTGGAAGCTGAGTGGGAGTTTGGAGCCCCCTAACCCCCCCCCCCCCCCCCTCCATCCTCCTCCATCCTCATCATCAACAGACTGTATACTGAGAATATGTATTATAATAGTGTGTGTTATCCCTCTCCATTATAGTACGTGAAACAAAAGCGTTGCATTAGGGAACAATAGAGTCATTGTTGAACCAGTTAGCCATTTTATAGGGTCATCCTAGTGTTTCTACTGTCTGTAACAATGAACACACTGATTGCTGCTGTGTCCTTGTGAGGACTTTTGGGGGGAAAATGATGATGGTAATTGTTTTTATTGTTGCGGGGGGGGGGGGGAGACAGGCATAATGAAGGAATCATTATCTGGAGAAATTTCGTTCCGTTGATCCACCACGCTTTTATCTTTAAGCACTTTAAGCGTTTCCTTGATTGAGCCACACGGCTCTCTATCCTCAGTCGTTCATCAGTGTCATCCACTCTGTCAGTGTTTAGCCCTCTCCAGTTAAAGGCACGTGCAGTTATGTAGTGCCCTCGTCAAAGGACAGGTTCCTCTCATTTATTCAGCTCGTCATCATTTCAATGACTGTATATACTGCAGTCACTGCATCATACTATTACTACATACTACATACTACTGTATATAGACGGTATACTGTTTGTATAGACCATTTCAGGTTCTAATTCCATAGCTGGACAAAACAATGCTTGAACATTCTGTCTTGGTCCCCAACTACTTCCTGTTACATTAACATAACATAGAATGTTAAACAGGAAGTCCTGGGGGACCAGCAATGGAATTAGAGCCTGAAACGGTCTATATGAAGAGTTCAGATGTGAAACCCTCCTAGTCCATTTGCGATGATTTTACAGAAATATATTTATATAATTTTGCTAAACTTTATTTTGTCTTTTGGCTTGATTTTATTTTTACTTGATAATAACATTCAAATGACAGTTTCAGACAAATTACTTGGAAATGATCATAAAAACAACCTAATTTTTAGCATTTAAAGGAGTTCATACCAGCATACTTTTAATGTCTGTACTGTATGTATGTATGTATGTATGTATGAATGCATGAATGAAAGACAGCTAGAGGTTGCAGGTTGCTTTAGAAATTGAAATGCAGTTCCTCTCCCTCCTGTCTGTACACAGATGTGCTGTGGATCAGGTAGGGATCCATTAGTTCTGGCCTCATCAGGGCTATTGAGACAAAGCCGAGGATGGATGGCGAGCTGTAATTGGCCCTGATGAATGGGCCCAATGCAGGCTATGGGAGCTCCATTGTAAATGTTATTTGCAGTGAACTATGCCGCAGTACTGTGCAGTTCTTCTCTGTAAGATAACTGTTTGCTGGGATGTCGGTTTTACACATCATTAATCTTTTTGCTATTGTCAATTACATATATATATATATATATATGTATAGATGCAAAACCTGAAGTCCATTTTCAGAAATATGCAAATATGTAGTTATTATAACTTCCAAGTAATCTCTGTCAAACTATCATAAATGGACTGAATAATTGTTATGAGTTATTAGCATTATAGTTGTTTGTGACAAAGAGTAGGCCTGATTGATTAAGTAATACAGGAAGCAGTGGGATCAGTGTCACCCGATAACGTGATCCATGAGTCAACCATTTTTTAATAAGCTACATGATTCATTTATTGCTACCATTCACAAGTCTTGGGTCACAAAACAAAAGGAAATGAAGGGTCACTTGATAAGATTTAAAGCAAACGATACATTCAAACACATCATTAATCTTGTCATTGGCTATTTCTCTTATTAATCTCCCTGTATTACTCTATATTCAAAGTCATTCTATGTTTATTTTTGTTTTTGTTGATGATTTTTTCTGATATTTTTTAAGACTTATTTCTGAAGTAGGCCTAACCTCAGACTTTTGAGTATTTGTTTATTGCAGTTCATTTTCATTCGGTACTGTATGTGGATCTTGGGCACTGGCGTTGTTACGACTCTGATCTAGCAGCTCTGGAACATAAGGCTTGTGGGAAGCACTACACTATGGAAGATGCTGTGTTGGCTGTGCCATTGAGGTCTCTGGGATGCGTGTTGTTTTTGTCTGCTAAGCTAGGCTCTTTGACAGAGCACATTTGCCATCATGCTAGAGGCCCAAACAACAGCTTTGTTTCCACCCCTCGTGGACTGCTTACAAAGTGCAAAGTTCGCTAATCCACGCCGAAAAGTCAAAGCTCATCACACACTCTCCCGGATGGCAATTTAATTTCTCTAATCCCATGTCCTTATGCCAGACTGGCACTTAACAGAAAACCAAATTTAAAAGTCAAATCAGGATCTCCCACCCTCCCCTGATCCTCTCGCCTAAACACACACACACACACACACACACACACACACTTGCATTGCGCGCACACACACACACACACACACACACACTTTTCTTTTTCTCTTTCTATCTCTCTCACTCAGATACACACAACCATGAGCACACATTCACTCACACTCACACACACACACAGAGAGTGAAGTTGTAGTCATTTAATGTGAAGTCTTCATTTATTAGTGTTAGTGGCTTAGATGGACCAAACTTTGATTAAATGGCTTTGGCCTTCATATGAGGCTGACCCATTCACTGATTCTATCTACTGCAGGACTACAACATCAGGCAGTGACATTATAAGAGAGGGGAACCGGGGCCAGAAGCTCTTTATTTGGTTACAAGGGGACAGATCCAGTATTATCAAAATAATGAGAGGCTTTAGGCTTCGTATTGTGAAAAACCTACTGGTTGTCGCCTTTGTAAAGATAGGCAATTTATGTAAATGATGTTTGATATGTGCAGCTTTAGATAACCAAATAGCTGAAGGTTTTACTGGCATCATGTAAGCCAGTATATTTGCTTATCCTCAAAAAAAAAAAAAAACAACCCTCCTTGGCAAGCCATGTCATCTGTGAAACACTTGTGGCTATTCATACAATGATCAAAGCCAATGTATTAATCACAAATTTTTTACATGGCCTAATTTGTGTTGCAGCTCTCCCTTCTCATGTGCGTTTGAATGTAACTTGACCACAGCCATCAGAGACACCCGAGCTCTTGAGCAAGACTCCTGTGAAGGGGAACGAGAAAGGAAGAGAGATAGAGAGGGAGTGAGAGAGAGAGAGAGAGGGAGCAAGTGAGACATACTGTAGAGAGAAAGTAAGTATGTGTCTTAAGAGAGAGAGTGAGAGAGAGAGAGAGAGAGAGAGAGAAAGCGCAAAGTGAGACAGAGAAAGAGGGAAAGGGTGTGTGTGTGTGAGAGAGAGAGAGAGAGAGAGAGAAGCTGCCTCCTGGTCCAAACGAATCTATCACAGGTCCATTTAGTCCGGCTCTTTTATCCTCTCGTCATTTGGGTGGCATTAATCACGGGCCCTCCTGGGCCTTTCCCCAGGGCTCCAAGTAGAGTCCCCCCCCCCTTCTCTCCCTGCCTTGGAACTTCAGCTGCCTGACCATGTGGAGTGACACAGTGCCTTCACACTCACTGCCGCCATGTTGGGGCACATCACCCAGCATTAGGGCCAGACCCGGCCCAATTACTGCCCAGTTTTGCACCAGATCCAGTGCAGAGGAATTGGAATAAAAAACAAACATATGGTATGATACTGTATGTCCTAGGCAGTGCAGCAGCTGCGTCTGTGTGTGGCTGCTCAATATCAGTGCCTTCATCTGACTACAGTACCATTCAGATTGTTCCAAATCTAGGCCAAGTCCAAGCTTTATTCTACATTGATTCTAGCGTGAATCATCTTCCTGGAACTGTGGAATAATGTACATTACAATATGCCCAATATGCCTACACATTGCCTTGTCTTAAACTCCAACCTCATGGCCTACAATAACTAACTATAACTATAGAAATACATTTTTGTTAACCATTGTAGCGAATAATAATAATTGTAGCGAGTGATGATGTCCACTCAATAGTGCTTTATTGGTAACAATACAATAATGGTAGAAAAAAAGTCAGTGTCATTCAGAGCAATTTTGTGATTGACATAAATTCTGATGGTCAGTCAGTATCCATCAAATGATATGGAGAGTATTTTTGGGATTTTCCTTGTTGTTATTCAGTGTCAATGTTCATATCTTAGTGAAAGTTGTCAATGGATCTTAAACCTTGTGTCAGACCAGGGCCACAGCGGCTTCAGAAGCAGAAGCTCTACTGTATGTGATATCCTGTGGCCCTGAAGACAGTATGGTGTGTGTGTGTGCATAAATGAGCAAGTGGAAAAATACACGCATTCTTACTCTGGGAAAAGTCTTAAATGAACTTATGAATAACCCTGCACTGTTAGCTACACAATGTGTATGTAGCTACGTGTGGTTAGGAGCTTCTTGGAGCTCTCTCTCTCTCTCTCTCTCTCCCTCTCTTTGTGTGTGTGTGTGTGTGTGTGTGCTATGAGCCAAGTACTTTCATCTTTAAAATTAGTTAAGGTAGAAAAGCGAAAACAGAAGCATATTGAATGATGCTGCTCAAAATTGGCAGATCCGATGACTTTGCAAGGACTGATGTTTTATTTGAATGCGATTTACATTTAAGAGAATCTGTGATGATTTCCAGATAAACGTTCCCTATGGAAAGGATGTTGCCCGGCCCCGATCTGAGTCACGGCGTAGTGTCCCTATCTAGGTTGGTCCACTTTTAAATCGTCTTACTGGGGAAACGGGAAGAAATCGACAATCTAAAATAAGCAACAGTGGGCTGTACTCTTTCTTCCTCCATAGCGATGCCGACAGATCGCACAATGCGCCAAGAAAAATGCGATTCAGTTCCACACACATGCTGTCAATCGTTGCTTTTGGCCCCCACCATAAAGAAACAAAACAAAAAAAAGTGTCAGATTGAAGCATCACAGATGCGGTGGCTATTCTGGGAAACCTGAGGCACTTCACTAGAGGCGAGACCTGTAGCTCAGTGGCTGGAGGTGTCCAGCCTACACATAGGCGTCATTTCTCACAGAAAATAAAATGAAATAGAATCAGATAAAAGAAAAGGGAGAAAAAAAAATGAAATAAAATCAGCCTCCTCACCTTCCTACCTGCACAAGCTGGCTACAATCGTGGCTTTGTTAGGGGGATGAATAAGCAGAACCCCACACACCTACAAAGGTGACCCACGGTCCTTATTCCTGTCTTTATTTATTCATTTATTCGGCTATTTATTTATTCGCTTGTTGATGAAGAATGTGTTTACATGGGTGCTTGGCGCACAGTATATGGCTGACTGCTTTTAAAAAATTTAGCACGCACTCTGCCATAATGAAGTGGCTGAATAGTAGCAGAATAGTGGCGGTGTCTGCGGTGCTGTTTTCTATTACACCTGTGATCATATATCCTCAAGAGTTATTGTTCAGAAGATGAATTTTGAATAACGGCTGTCAAAGTCAGTGGTATATTAGGTAGGACACAGTGTCGGGTTCTGGCAGGGCTGCTTCTAGAGATCACTTTCAGCTAAGCAGAGAATGGGGGGGGGGGGGGGGGTGTGTCACTTATCAAGCTGATCACAACGTGTAATCGTGAACTCTGAATGGGCTCGGGAATGATATATGTTGAAAACTGTTAAGTGATATTTCCAGTCCTTTCAACAAAATGTGGAAATTAATCTTAAGGACATTTTTGCCATTCCTTTACATGGTTTTGATTAAGGACTGGTGTCTAAGATGTCTAAAACTGCTAGTCTGTCTCTCCCTCTCCCCCCTCACTTTCTCTGTCTCTCTCTGTCTGTCCGTCTGTCTTGTTTGCTCATATCTGTCTGACCTTCCTTGATATAACCGAGTTTGCCAAGAGAGTGTCTAAGAACACATTCTCTCATTCACAGCACACAAATGATGGCTATGAATAACTTTTAGTGTCGTCTGCTCTTTGCCTCTATAGACCTGTGCTATGTCTAGACAGATGATATGATTGCATTTGTTAATGCTATCAGGCTTCAATGAATTGGATTAGCCAAAATGAGTTTTTATTAGCAAGCAGGGCCTTTTGTCTTATGCTTTTTTTTTTTTATCTATTTTACTTTACTTATGGGGTTGATAAAATGAAATGACTCTGTCCCTGGAATAACTGTTGGAAGATGCACAGCATCTCTCCTGTGTAATTATGCATTTTTGGCAGCATGTTCCTAATTTTCCCCTGTGTGTGTGTGTGTGTGTGTGTGTGTGTGTGTGTGTGTGTGTGTGTGTGTGTGTGTGTACACATATAGGTACCTGCAGCAGTTGAGTCAGTATGCTGCAATCCATGAAGTAGAAACTTCTCTAATTAGGAAGATATGCTGGACAGGTTTGTTAACTCAAAGACTAACAACCTGAACTGCTTCTAATAATGGTTCTATTTGGACGATCTATTCAGTGACCGTCTGTGATCCGCACTCTGATAGGATGAACTACTCTCAAAACACAAAATGAAAAATAATCCATCTGATTGGTTAATCTACTCTCAGTCATCCATACTTGCAGTATAGTACTAATCAATCTGATTGGGTAACACTAGCAATGATACATACATCTAATGTTAGTCATATTGTCAGATTTTGAGAAGGTTGGTTTTGGTTGCCTTCACTTTGAATGAACAGATTCGAGTGGCCTGGATCCATCAGGGCAGTCCCACATCAGAGCCTTGGATCAGAGCCAAATCTCAGCCAGATCAGAGCCTGATGATCCATGCTTCTGTCATCTGCCTGCTTCTGTGATCAGCCTAACATGTTGCATAAAATGACCACACTCTCAGTTGAACTACAGGTCACTGTGAGTGCTCTCTTTGCTTATTTCCGGGGAAAAGATAATCAAAATGATACAAAACAAAACAAAACAAAAACAACTAAATTCTGGAGGGTCAATCATCTGGGATGAGGGGGACAAAATTGCTGTGCAGAGCACCACAGGAGGATTTATGCATCCATAGCACCATGGGTTTCTCCAGTGACTTGTTTTCACCACCATTCCTCCATGTACTGTAGCATAGTCTAGATGTACTCGAGGGAGGATTAGCGGCCCTCACCTGCACCACCACCGTCTATGCAAATACACTACTGTGTACCCTCACACACCCAGCCAGGGCACATTAGCATTGAACAAACTCTTTACATTGACAAGTACTGTACTTCTCTGTCACTTGCTTATTTATTTATTTATTTATTTATTTATTTATTAGTTTGCCTCGTAATTGTAAAAGGCATTTCTGCATGGCACTTACTTTTTTTCCTCCTGCGTTATTATGGTGTAGCTGGGAGACTGCCCAAACACAGACTTGTAGATGAGATTGGAGATTGTGCTTTCCTCCGGACTGCTGAGGGGGGCCATAATACGAAGAGGCAAGGATAAGAGATTGTCAATGCGCAAGCAGTGGTAATCATGATGATTGAAAAGTAAATCCTCGGAGGAGCAATGCACCGAGTTGGACGTCCAAGGAGAAAGGGATTAAACGTGAGTTGGTGGGTGGGTGGCGTGGGGGGAGAATTTCCCTAATGCACAGAAAAAGCGTCGCACTTACTTGCCTTGCTCACTTGCATTAGACAAGCATTAGTCAAATAATATTGCCCAGATTAGAATTATAGATTGGGAGAAATGGCTCTGAGGATGTCCTTGAAAGGAAGAAAGAAGGAAAAAAAAACAGGGATTTGAAAAATGTTTGAGGAGTTCTGTGGTATTATTTCTGTAGTGGCGAAATAAGTGCACTCAAATAAGCACTCTGAAGACATTTACGGGAAGCACCTTAGCTCTCCGGAGGCCTCCGTCGCAAACAGCATTCCTCAAATGTATTGGAGAAACTTGAATATTGACCTAGTTTTTTTCCCCCCTTCTTCAAAATTATGGCTGCTATTTTTGTAATCTGCTTGTGTGTGCAAGAGCAAAGGCGCGAGGTGAGACGGTGTTGTGTTTGACATTTTAACTAATGCTCCTTGTGAAAGGTTATCGTGACCTACATGTTCCTACATGATGTCTTCCCTACACTTTTGCTGTCTCTCTCCTCTTGCCACCCCTGGGTTTGTATTCAGATAAGGCGCTCCTTCGTGCAGGGAGAGGACAAAATCTGGCATACTGGCAAACAATATGTGTGTGACCGCTAGGATACAAGTAGAGCGAGAGAGAGAGAGAGAGAGAGTCTTAATGATGATTGCATTATTAGATGAGGGCTCTGGCTGAAAGAAACAGCCTCTCTTCCCCATCCTTAATAAAACATATGGTGCATGATACGGCTTTCCACTCCGGGTGTCGCACGTCTGCGGAGATCCGACCGGGACTCGTCATTGGCTGCTAAATGAGACTGGAGTCAGTATTAGTTTCTGCAGGGGCTATTAGTATTAGGCACCGCGCAATGCACCGAGGGCCAGCAAGAGAGGAGAGTGCTACTGGATACAGTCGTACTTGTGTGTGTGTGTGTGTGTGTGTGTGTGTGTGTGTGTGTGTGTGTGTGTGTGTGTGTGTGTGTGTGTGTGTGTGAAGGCGAGAGACTTTGTGAGTAATGACGTGTGTGTGTGTGTGTGTGTGTGTGAGAGAGAGAGACTTTGTGAGTAATGGTGTGTGTGTGTGTGTGTGAGAGATAGAGAGAGAGAGAGACCTGTGTAGGAAGGCCACTGCCACATTGCTCCAGATGATCACACCACCAAGCTTGTGTCACTGAAACGTCCACAGACAGAAATGTCCAACCCTATATTCACATTATGTACACATAAACACATGCACACATATGGTATAAGTCATATTTCCTAGTGCTCCTTCTCACATTTCTCTCACAGACACACACACACACATACACACACTGGCCCTGATATGTGGTAGACGTTCTGTCTTGACAGCTTGTGTTATATCAACTTCCTCTCTCAGGGGTGGCACAGGGCTGGCTGGGCCTTCCGACTGAACGACTGCCGGATCAGAACCCCTGTGCCATCACCGCCTGACCTCTTAGGTAGCCTAGGGACAGGAGCGACTGTAGCCGCTGGTGCTACCGCCGCCGCCGCCACCACTGCTTATGTATCACCTTTCTGGACTGGGGTGGCGAGCGCATGAATGTTTCATTGAAAACTCCATCCAAGCATGGGTGATGAGACAGGGAGAAGGATTCCGTGATTACTTGTACGGGAGGTAGCGGTGCATTTTGCATGAAGGATTTGGGCTGTCCCAGATAAAGTAATCTATGATTAACTGGGCCAAGGCGCTCTCTCTCTCTCTCTCTCTCTCTCTCTCTCTCTCGCTTGCTCGCTCTTTCGCTCGTCTCTATACAGCCAGCCAGAGTTAGGGGCAAATTACAAAATGATGTTGGAAGTCAATGTGTGTAACATAGCATAATCATATTGGTAGCCAACAGGCCTGCAGTGGTAGGCCAGGCCTGCGAACACCAAATTACCCTAGGGGGGGTGGGGGGGGTAAGACATGATTGCCATAATGATGGGCTTTAACAACTGCCCATCAGCACAATAAATCAAACTCGGAGCAACTAATAAGTAATGTTGGGCACAGAGCTAGTCTCGTCACATCTGTGTGTTTTTTTTTTATATTGGGGGGCAGTGGCTGACAGACATTGGGAACACTGTCGGCTATCATGTTATTTGTGGACACACAGGCTGTGCTCATTAGTATGCCACATTCAGTGCACTTCTCAGAATACCTTAAAAAAAAAAGTCTCCCAGGGTTGTCTGCACTGGTTTTTGAAAGCTCGGCTCTAAATTGCCTGGGCGTTGCTTAAAGAAGTTGTCAAGGTAGTCGCAGCTGTCGTCTATTATGCTTATTTCATTATTTTTCACATTGCCCAGTTCTCTCTGTGTGCTTGTATTGGCTATTGTCAGAGGCTCTATGAATATAATTCACCCCGACTGAAAGCCACATGCCAATGAAATATATAATTTTTTTTTTTTTTTTAGAAAGCACCATACAATTTGTTGGATGACTAATTCTTTCTCAGAAGTTTGATAAAAAGAGAGTGATTAAAAAATCTGTTGTAATTTCAGGCGTTGCCTTGGGGGGGGGGGGGGGGGGGGGGGGGGGGGGGGGGGGGGGGGGGGGGGGGGGGGGGGGGGGGGGGGGGGGGG
>JASCQY010000057.1:2752666-2771578 GCA_030264315.1 Sardinella tawilis | reverse complement strand
CACACACACACACACACACACACACACACACAAACACACACACACACACACACACACACACACACACACACACACTCCCTGACCGGTGATGGAGCTCAGGAGATCCCCCGAGGGGACTGAGATGATTCAGGGGCCTCTGGCCACAGTCACTCCAGCTCCACAGGAGCCCAGACTCCCCTGCACAACAAATGTGCTTGTTTACGGCCTGTTCAAATCGCCCAATTTAATGTGTTTTTCTCAGCGAAACTCAAGCAGGCACCTGGAAATGGCAGACCACATTTGGCCAAAAAAAAAACAAAAAAAAAAAACATAATATACAGCATATGAAGAATCTATACAGTTTGTTATTGGATTGTGTTGGTGTATTTCATATTAGATTGCATATCACTTCAAAAGAATAAAGTGCATATATTTCATAAAGCAAAAAAAAAATATACAGAATGGGAAAAATGTAAAGTCTGGCCCGTTGGCATTGTTCACTAATGGTAATGTCAGCCTTCTGACATTGTGAATTGAATTGAGTAAAGTATTACAGTACCTTCTAGAATAGTCTCATTGTCTGTATCGTCATGGCCCTGCAGTGTAGGGTGAATGTGGAACGAGAGGAACAAACGTCCATTAAATTCCATGTTCTATTATCGCAAGGGGGGGGGGGGGGGGGGGGCCGGGGGTGTGTGTCATATGCTAATCCAAAAGATCGGTTAAAAGTTTATAGTATGACGTGTCAACTTATGCAGACCGGAACTATTCACGTTTGCTCCAGGTTCTAGTTCTATCGTGCTCAGTATTCCATAATCTTTGGTGGAGCTATGGAGCTATGGCGACTGGAGTCCCCTACCAGTTGCATGTAGCTGAGTGTTGAAGCCCTGCTGCAAGAGGAAGTGAGAATGTGAGTGCTGTAGGCCTACCCCCTGCCCCCTACCCCCCACCCTACCCCTGCCTGAGTTGTGCCCTAATTAATATTATGATAATAGATTTCTTAATGGGCTCTTTGGAATGGACCACATGAGACTTTGGCTCTTCCATGCCTTCTGGCAGTTTGCTTCTCTGTGTGTGTGTGTGTGTGTGTGTGTGTGTGTGTGTTTATAGGGGTGTGCGAGTGAGTTTGTGGCAGGTACGTACTGTAGGGTAGAATCGACTATGTGAATGAGTGAATGTGCATGTGTAAGGGGGCTGAGAAGGGGACAGGCTGTGTATGTGTGCATTTAAGTTACTGTAGTGTGTGTGTGTGTGTGTGAGACATTGGAACACACAGTGTTGAGGGTGTGAGTAGCTCCTCTCCTCTCTGAGCCCCTGGCTCCTGTTCCTGTTTCCACCCACCACTGACAGCCATCCAGCCATCCAGCAAGCCAGTTAGCCAGCCAGCCAGACTTCCCATCCTGCCCGCTAATCAGCTCGCCCGGCTGGCCCGTCCGCCACCCACCACCTGGGCCGGCCTGCCTCGGTCGCCAGGGCTGCAGCTTGACAGCAATTTCCAAGGTGACTGGAGCACGCTCAGTGCACTGCAGCCAGAAGCCCTGGCACACAAACACCCCCAACCTCCAGTGTACACACACACACACACACACACACACACACACACACACACACACACACACACACACACACACACAGTCCTTGCTCCCACCCCCGCCCAGGTCTATGGTGGCCTGTTTGGATCATGCTGGGAAGTCCAGGGGCTTGCATAAATTGCCTGATCATGAGAGAGGGGAGCATAAGATGTGCATGGCTCAGAGAAGACCATCTTCCATGACCAGCTCTAATCATAGACCATAGTGGTCAGTGTGAGTGTACTGTAAGTGGACCGAAGCTGGGCAGGCACTGTAGCATAGGGTGACTGCTGGGAAGGCATGCACAAACTCAAGACCATTTTCGCACCTTGCTGGACTCCTCCAGGAGACACAGAGGGATGTTAATAACTGTAATTTCCTGTGTGGACTATGATTTTTGCACACATGCTACACACACTTATTTTTGTGTGTGTATGTGTATGAGCCTACACACTCATATACACACACACACACACCTACACGACGACCGATAGACACAAAGCATATATTTGCATGATGGAGCAATTTTTATTTTTATAGTATAGTATAAGATGTGTGTGTGTGTGTGTGTGTGTCTGTTTTTTGTGTGCTTTGCAATTACGAACGAAGGTATCCTCACCTCACCTCTGTGGGTTTTTGCGGTCTCCCTTTCATCTATAATTAATTAGAGCAGTCCAGTAGCTCCCAGCCCAGGTATCCATCTCCCTCAGCAGCTAAGCAGCAACTGCATTAGGGAACCATCAAATTGGGTTATTAATTTGAATCAAGCAAGTGAAATGCAAACTAATGGGTATTAATCAATGCTGACATGAACACTCTCTGCAATTAATGTTAACAGCACCCAGGCAATGTTGTCCATGATTTTTATATGGGCACAGTACAGTGTAAGGAGGGATATGATGTGAAATGTAGCAAAGGCAAACAATCTTTCCCATTTTCAAGGAGGGATCCCTTAAAAATGAAGGATTTTAAGCTGGCTTCTTCACTGGAGCCTTCAGTGGTCCCTGGATATTTGGGTCTTTACTTGCCATTGTAGAATAGAATTTAATAGATGGTACTAATCTCTTTTCCTCTGCTACTTTCTACCCTGAGGGTAAAATATGAACAAGATGAATGGTTACGATGCTAATTACGGCCTTTTCTTCTGCTTCTTACGACAGGGAGCAGCCTGACGTTGACGCTGATTCCTCGGGCGCAGACGTTCCCAAGTTTCCTGTCCGAGCAGAACGAAGACGCAACGTGCTCGTCCTCAAACCAAGAGCAAGCTCTGTCGCCCTCTAGTGACTATGAAACGAACTACAGCACAGCGCCTCTGCAATGACGAGCACTGCATAGATATCCCTATCAAGCCAAAACGGGACATTCCTTTGCTTTAGCGGCCCTTTAGGGACACATCTAGGATTCTGTGATATAAATATATATATATTAATGTATTTAAAAAAGACAATAGTGATTTGTAGAGCAGTTAATATAAAGACGAAAGGAGTATCCTTTTGTAGGCTACCTGTTGTATAACAACAGTAGGGTGAAAGTTGCACCAAAAAAACTTTTCCTCTTGTAGATTTAAATACAGATTTATTTTTCTGCAATTATATGTTGACAACATAGTAACCTTGTCATCTCTTGTTCATTTGAAAGTCACCATGTCCTGTGCATGTAGCCCAACATGTTTTGATGTCTGGTTTTGTGTTGTTTTTTCTTTTTCCAGAGAATATGGCTCTATGTAGTTCCACTGCACACTTTAACAACCTCATTGCGTATATCTGTGACATGCCCTGTGAGAGTTTTGTGTTTGTCGGCATTCCACACCATCTTTGAAGGGGATTTTTAAGAAATCTGACACCTTGTCACCATAAAGTTATTCGGGGGGTGGGGGGCAGGATGAGATCCTTGTTGTTTACCTCTCTCTCCATGACTACTCACCTATGAACTGCTGTATGAAGTGCCTTCTGATACCCAAGGGAAGGGGGGTTATTGATCAAATACTGTATGTTAGAGAGCGTTGTGTAGACAGCAGGGTGTATAGTATTTCTATTGGAACAGATAGGCCTACCTGTGTCTCTTAGTCTTCATTGAGGAGCAGGGGAGGAAAGGAGCAAACTAGAGATGAGACAGAAGATGTCCTAAAGGTGTCTTTGCAGAATCAGAGCTGTCGGAGGCTCTTTTTGAAAGTGCAGAGACAGCGGAAAATTAATGAGCCTGACACCGGCTTCTTTACCTACAAAGACAATCAGGCTAAACAAACAAACACTTGTGACTCACTTGGGAGTCTTCACGCTGTCATCTTGTGTAACCGTTTCGGATGGGAGAACTTCACTCGTCCGGTTTGACCCAGATAACTACCGACACGTAAACGGATCCGTGCCAGTTTAGGGCCAAGTCTGTGAGCCACTACTTAATGTGTGTGTGAGTGTGTGTTTGAGTGTGTGTGTGAGAGTGTGTGTGAGAGAGAGAGAGGGAGAGAGAGAGAAAGAGTGTGTATTTTTGGTGGTGTGTCCTTGTAGGGTGTAAGACCAAGGGGAAGTCATTAAGATACCATGGCAACCAGGAGTTCTGCATGACTAGGCTGAACAAACAGGCTGGCTTAAGAGAGCAGGGTGAAGGTTACAGCCATCAGCCTCTCAAAGCAGAAATGAAAATGTTATGTTGCCGCCTTAATTACGGTTGTTATCCCCCACCCCCACCTCCACCAAATCCCACTCTCTTATTCCATTGGAAACGGGAACAGTACTACAGTACGACCTGAGGTGATCTGTGCAATCTTCAGAAGAGCCCCGGCAGTTGATGTAGCTCACCTTGTTTGGGGTGTAAAAAATGGCAGTTTTGTTTTTGAAAAATGTTGGATAAAATTCAAAACTGATGAGGAAGAAGTATATACAAGGCAGTATGCCTGCTAAAACAGTATATCAATACTGTCTAAAGTAAGTGTGTTCGATTATAATTATTTATTATATCACTTATTTTTGGGAGAACAAAAAGTTGGTGATGCCATAGTATGAAACACTGATCACTTTTTTTCTGTTGTGTACTTGCTGTGTATTGTTTGTGTTTTTCTTTGTCATGTAATTGTGTCGAGGGACATGTGGTATGGGAAAGTTGGACTCATTTTCATACAAGTGTTTGCTGCTCCTAGGGGTTGAATAAATGATGTGGATTATATACATACGTATCCATTTCTGTTCATTTGAGGGCTCACTCTGTCTCCCTCCATCCTTCCACTCCTCTCTCTTTTCTCTCTCTCTCTCTCCCTCACACACACACTAGAAACAAACAAGTCAAACAAGTACATTCTCTCTATCTACCTCCCTCTCTCTCTCCTCTCTCTCTCTCTCTCACACACACAGTAATTAACACACATTTCCAAACAAGTGTCAAACATACAGTAACTAGTGTTCACTGAATTTGCTTCATCCACCTCGCATATACATTATTCCCTTAGTAAGAACAAGCCAAGACCACACCAAAACTCCCAGCATTACATCAGTGGGTGTTCGCTGTTGTTTCTGTTATCTAACTGAAACCAAAAATATCTTGGCTAACTCTTATTAGCACTCTCACCCATTCTGTGCATACTGTACGTCCATCACATCATAACACACTAGACTGTACAATCCAATTTTATCCAGTGTCACAATTTATTTCATTTAAACTTCAGCAAACAACAACAAAACAACAGATGCCTTCTTATTTTATGGGAAGCAGTTTTTTTTTAAATAAATAACCACGAAAGAAAATGAAACTAAACCTGTTCATAGAGAACATTCTCTTTCCCATTCCTTCTCCTCCACCAGCAAAGTGGGCAGCTAATCTTCACAGTCCATGTTCCCATTTATGCACAGATAAAGAAAGTAGGCAGGCCACTCTTACCTCATTGAGCTACAACGGAGAGTGAATAGCTAATTCATCCATGTCTGCAGCCCCTGGGCTGCCACAGAACTGGCATTGACTGGGAGAGGCGTCAGGCACAAACAATGAGGGGATCTGAGGAATGGCCACCATCAGCTGATTCTGGATGGCATCCATCCCTGCTCCAGCTCAATCTGTTGGCGTGCTTCTTATGCTCCAGAGAGGAATCCGCTCTACAGTAAGATTCCATTCTAGGAGCACTGCAGCACAAGGACATCTACTGGAGAACCAGTTTACTGTAAGTGCTCTGCAAAGAGGTTCTAGAGAGGAACCTTCATGTACTGTAAGAACCAAAGATTCTCTCTAGAATCTATGGTTAGAACCAATGACTGTAGACAAAACATGGACAGCCATGGCATCATGCACCTATGCTCTGCCAAGACAAAGCCAAAATTGGTCAGCCATATTCACAAGTCAGGCAGCTTGTGCAGAAAGTTGGAAATACTGTCCAGATCAGCCCAGAATTGACCTCATTTGGTTACATGTAAGTCAAAACCCTGTTTAGTTTCCTCCTTTTGGTTTGGTAAACTATCCATCGTTTTTACCATTTCTTACAGTCATTGCATACAGCTTGCTGTCATTGATATTGGTGGTGTTCTTAGCATGAATTAACTATCCAGCTTACAACAGAGCCCTTTCACTGCCTACCGTGAAGACTTTTTGAGAAGCACAAAGGCCTTGTCTGTAGAGGGTTCCTGGTATGGAAATGGTTCTACATGCACCGTGCGACACCTTAAATAAAAACCCTCTCCACACTGTTATATAGATATATGTACAATGTTATATACAGTAGCATGAAGCGACACACAGCCTTTACAGGGAAAATAATTATTCTTGGGATTAAAAAGTAGTGATGGATCTTTTTGGAAAACATTCCATAATTGTTTGTTATCCTTTGATGTTGCCTTTTCGGTGGGGGTGGGGATAGGGGGGAGTGTGGATTAGAATGTACATCAAGGTTAGTTCCTTCACATCACAGCTTGTTTCTTGTGCTTCAAGTTCACTCTTGCGCTTTCTTCACATGAAACACACCGTCCTCAGATCTCTGGGGTTTTGCCTTGACCGTAAACCAGACTTTGTTTTTCCTTTGTTTGTCAGTGTTGTGTGTGACTTTCAGAGAGCCAGTGGAATCATCTCTTCCGCTTCTGCTTGGGCTTGTACTTGTACTTTTGCCCCGTGCGCACATTGGCATAAATGGGCTCCTGTCTGCCCCATCTGGTGCCCTTTCTCATGCGGTCATAGAAGCCTCCCTGCTCCGAGTCACGCTGCATGTGAAACACAGACACAGACAGGCCAATGACAACACGTCAACACGTCAACAACGCTACTACAGTACATCAACACTGACAACATCAGACCAGCAGTGACAACAACTGCATCAACACATCACAGTCATCATCATCATCATCATCATCATCAT
Organism: Sardinella tawilis; assembly: GCA_030264315.1. Classification (NCBI taxonomy): domain Eukaryota; kingdom Metazoa; phylum Chordata; class Actinopteri; order Clupeiformes; family Clupeidae; genus Sardinella; species Sardinella tawilis. The sequence continues at coordinate 2,764,702 of JASCQY010000057.1, read as the reverse complement.
CATCATCAAGACCATTATATTACATTATCACCTGGTGAAATAGAATACTGAATTCTGATTGGCTAGCAGGGTGTGTGTTAATGCTTTATAACAGCACACCTATGCAGTAGATCTGGTGAAAAAGTCTAATCAGTGTTCTATATCGATGCTCTTTTGAATGGTAGCTATTAGCAACGATAACAAACGCCAGTTGAACTTGCCAGCAACAATGGAAAGCTGTTTCCTAGCGATAACTATCCTGGTCGCCACCAGAAGGCAGTGTTGACCCCCAGAGGCTGGGCTACACATCCTTAATAATCTGATATTACTTTGTTAATACTGTACACTGGTAACCAGAAGTGTTTACACTTTAAATGAATCTTTTCCCTTGTTAAGCCCTAATGAAGAGAAGTCTGCCGACTAATATTTAGGCTGTGTTAGTATCGACAGTAGGTATGACGTGTATCCAATGGTGCAAATGTGTCGTTATTGTCGGCAGTGAAGTATGTCAGGAGAGAGTGTGACTTCGCCCATATGAGATGCTATTACTTGCCTCTACTGAGCAATGGCAAGTCATCAGCAAGCAGTGCAGCTGGCACCGTGTGCTTGGTGTCAAACTGTCTCACGGCAGTCCTGGCTCTCTCATATTTATTTGTGTTTTTGTATATTTTATACATTCAAATTGCTTTGTGCTCACCCATCTTCTCCCAGGATGGAGTTTGACCCTATACGCCTCTCGTCTCTTCTTCCTTCTGGGGGAGAGAGATGCCATTTGAGTCATTTTCAGCATGAAATATTACAGACATTTCATAATTCAAGCCAGGGCCAAGTAACCACGTTAGCTGGGGCCCCATGATATTAGGCTTCCGAGAAACAAGCTGAACCCTGGCAAGGGCATTTGAATATGTCCGCTAATGAATGTTGGGAACACTGAGAGACTCTGCAGTATGCATAGCCTCGTCACACTGGCAGTTGGAAAAGCACGCACACGCACACACACACACACACACACACAGAGTAAGGGAGAGAGAGAGCGTGACAGAGTAAGAAAGGTAGAAACTGTAGTGGTAGCTGGGCTGCATTTCAGACATATGGTGTGGAGGCAGCAGATGAGAAATGTCTCTGAAAAGCATCCAGCTAGACCATACACACCCTCCCACCCCCAACCATCCTTCTAAACCAGCCGCTTTCTTGGAGCCTTCCGAAGATGATATACCCCACACTCAGGTATACATATGGTATTCTGTCTTCACACAGTAACACATGTTTTTAGGCCTGGGTAACCTTACGCAGAGTGGATTTTATTTAAAACTTTTTTAGATTACTATTTATTTATTTATTTATTTATTTATTTATGGCACTGCTGCCCTCAACAAGGCAAGTAGATTAGCCTGCTGTACCTGTAGCAGCAGATGAGAATGATGATGATCAGCAGGAGGAGAAGCCCAGCTGCACCAGCCCCAGCATAGATGTAGATCCAATACTCTTCAGGAATATCCAGGAAGAATCCTCCATCTGAAATGGCAAGCAGGACAGCCATTGACATGATAATTTTCCACAGATGATGACTGAACTAAGGAAAACCAGAATCAGACTTACAAAAAGCATCTGGATCTTATTGACAGCCAAGATTTTCACTCCTTTGGTCTCTGATTGGACCATGAATTCATGTCTATCCCTATATGGTACTCAGTGGAATGCCAACTATGGTACTCAGTGGAAGGCCAACTATGTGTCAAATTATAGTTAGACAACAAATCTTTTATATTTTGGCAATGAATCCATTTTGACTCACTCAACACTACATGTTTGTTAATTATGCGGACATACTGCACATTTATACTATTTTTCTATTTTTCAGTTGCCCCTTTTTTACACTGTAGGTGGTCTTTCTAAGAAGCCTCTGCATTAATGGCTAATCTCACTTCACACCTAACATTACTGTACAAATAACTGCTGACAGTCAACTCGTCTACTTTCACAGCCCCAAAGTCCCATCAGCTATGATGGCTTTAGAAAACATTCTTGCCCATTTAAACCATCGGCTAAAGACTGAGATTTTTGCCTTGCATTTGCCTTGGTGCTAAGGTGCATTACAATAGAGTTAATATACTGTAAGATTATTCAACCATACAAGAAAAATAATACCAGACTTTATCTGCCATAACATTTTCAGTGAATACCTCTATGAACATTGTTAATACAAATGTACTGTATTATCATTATTATGGGCCTCATACAATGGAAGACTTTTAATAATCTAATTACTCTTAAGAGCCATCATTCTGTTGAAGGCCAAGTCCTCATTGTGTTTATGTTTAAAGCCTCCATCAATGATAATCCACAGTTATGCCTGTTTTTAGTCTGTTGAAGCCTCCCACTTCCATTTGGCTAAATAATGCAGTTGAGGAGATGAAAGGAGAGAATTAAAAATATACACTAGAAAAGCAACGCAGATTTAAAAAAAATAATAAAAAATAGTCAGTCAGTTGATTAATGGAGTTTTGCCCGCCTAGAAAGCCTCTGGGGGAATGGTGGTGCAATACTTAAAAATCGTCAAATATTTATCTTCTCAAAGAGACAAATGGGAGGGGATGTGAGGACAGAGAAAGAGTGAGAGAAAGATAGAGAGACAGAGAGAGAGTGAGAGAAAGAGGAATGCCCTTTTGAACAGGTGGGCAAGTCTAGTTCAGTTGAAGACGTGTTACAGTCGGCACGTATATACAGTATCTAAATCCTGTATATGAACATATTTCAAGGAATGTGCAGAGGCAGACACATTCTGTTTTGAAAGCTGGGAATTGCAAATGATCATAATTAATTTTTATTCAACATTTTATTCAGCATTGACTAATGTACTTTTGAGTTGTACTTTGTTGAACAGGGTAAAACCTTGAAATGTACTGTACACATAGAGCCCTAAACAGGTGGTCTGTGTGTGTGTGTGTGTGTGTGTGTGGAGGCTGGCCCCAGGAAAGAGAATGGGAGAGAGAGAAGGCACTACCATCCCTCTATAGTCTACTCTACCAGCTGGGCCCAAACAGATGGGTCCCTTCTTACAGTTGGGTTCAGCTCAAGGTGTTCTCCTAGTCCCTGGCTGTTGCCTGGTTCTTTATCATGGGGGTTCAGGCCTTGGGCTCTGTGTTATACGAGTCCAGAATCCATAAAAACGGAATTTAATTGGTTGGGAATAAGAGGGAAAGACAGGGTGGGAGGTGGGTCCTTTGAAAGTTTCTCAAGAAAGTGTTTGCAAAAGAAAAATCGAAATACTTTGATAGCATATGATGAACATAATTATAAATTACGGGAACAAAAGGTATTTGTGATTAAGCATGATTGTTAATAATGTTAGTTTAAAATGGTGACAGTAGACCAGAGATTACGCAAAGCAGTAGAATCAACTGAAAACACAAACACTTATGGAAAAATACACACATAAAATATGTGTGTCAATAAGTCATTTTATTGTGAGTTTAGGTTTTAAAAACAAATTCCACAGCACATAAATTACACAAATGGCTACTCTTACAAAAAAATATTCCACACTTAAAATAAAATAAAATAAGCAAAACAAAACAACAAAAAAACAACAAACAAAAAAAAACAACAAAAAAAAAACATTTATACATGTGTAGCATACTATTATTTAGAATATCATGGCTACCATTACTGCAGCAGCTGCCATACAGTACAAGTAATACTATAGCCTACAGTATACTATAGGCCCTGTAAAGTTAGTCACAAACAATGGGGTTAATTCAACTGATAGCACCTTGCTCTGAGGTGATCTGTGTCGTACACACCTGGGGTCTGAGGTACAGTAGTAGCTTTGGCAGAGGGGGGAGGTTCAGTGCCCTCGGCCTCTGATGGCTCTAGATGCATATGACAAACACATATTATTTTAGACACTTGTAGCTGAGCGGTAAATGTACCACTATTACCATTGCTACTACAGTACTTGTGATATCAAAAGCGCTATACTGTACCTATTCCTATTATTGCTAACCTGGAGGAAGTGGCACAGTAGTGGCTTCAATGGAGGCATCTGATTCAGTGGAAGATACCTCCTCAGATGGAGCTGGATTGGGAAAAACACATAAATGTATCTATGTATCATACATAATGGGAATCTACTCACGACGACGACAATAAAGACAAAGACGCCGACGATGACAACAACTAAGACAACAGTAACAACAATGAAAGAACGACAATGACGGCAAGACAACAAGGACCAGCAACAATGACAATGATATCAGAACACACAAGGAAACATCTACACCGACAAAGACAACGCCTACTACACGAACCATAACAGCTCTGACAACACAATCAATCACTGCTGCTGACCTGGTGGAGGCACAGTGATTTCTACAACTGAGGGAGCCAAGTCTGTGGTAGACGGTCCCTCAGATGGAGCTGAATTTACACAGAGGAAAACACTAATTAAACTATTTTACAATAAATGTACAAAAATCAACTCAACTCGGTGACAATAACAACAAAACAATGACCAACAACCAGAGACAAAACAAAAACTATTGGAGACTACTATACAACTACAAAAACAATATATCAATAGAAACAAAACCTTCAATGACAATGATGAACAAATTATCAACAACAAACACACTGGCATTAAATGCTACGTCCACCACTACAAATCAAAAACAAGTCAAACTGCTACTGGTAACCTGGGGCTGGTGGAGCAGTCGTAGCTATGACTAAGGGAGCCTCTTCAGTGGGAGACATTCCCTCAGATGTACCTGAATGTACAAGAACACACATTATTTTTCATTTTTCTACTGAACAACGTGTAAGTCAGTATTCTAAGATTACAATAAAAATGTCAACACAAAACAATGATTAAGGACAACAACAGTGGGACACTGATGACAATGATGACAAAACTGGCAACAACAAAGTAAGGACAATGATGACAACAACCACAACTGCCAATACTAAAACAAACAATTATGACCACTACTTATAACCTGCTGGATGGGGCAAAGTGGTAGCTATGACTGATATAGTCATTTCAGATGCTGACTCAGACATTTCTTCAGATGGACCTAGACGTACATGGTGAAAAAACACATTAATTTACAAAAGTGTCAAACATAATATTATGTACTACAACAACCACTTACTACAGCAACAACAACTACTACAGAGATCAAAATGCAGAGCCCAGTAATGATGAGGGGGCCATGCAGACCAGCTGGGCATAGGTATCTTAGTCAGTTTATGCCAATTTTTTGCAAAAGCAAACAGGCTGTAAGAGAGAAATGGCAGTAAAAAAAATCCACCCAATGACTTTGGGGGGTTTGTGGCCACTGAAATTATTCCAAGGTTCCTGACTGAACCCAATGTTGTTTTGCATTAGGTGTCAAATGATCCCTGGTTAGATTTCAAGAAGGATTTCAGAAGTTATTTCCAGTCCATCCAGAACGGTGGTTAGAGGCGACATGGGCATCCCTGAAGCCGGAAGTGAATTCAAACTTTATGCAAAGAATCCAAAAGTTTGCTCATTTTTGAAGACTGTAAACATCTGCAGAAACACCATCAACTTGATGGTATGAGACCGCTCAATTTGCCAGCGTACAGTATGACACCGACTGAAACAAATCAGCTTCACCGGTTTGCTAAATCTTGATAAAAAGATCTTTATAAAAGACGTCTACAGCCATAGACTCCAATAGCAGAAGAACAAAGAAGGAACTTCATGTAATTGTCACAAACCATCTTCAATGTTAACCTGTATCATTGTGCAGTGTAATAAACAGGATCAGAGGACCCGACCAGGACCAAGAGCAGAGTTATCCATCTACTGTGAAACAGGAAAAGTTCCCTATTACCAGAACATCCAAAACGTCCAGTCTGCTCTTCACATACATGAGATGAGACCAAGTGAAACCACACTGAACCTAAGACATAGAATTTGTTCCCTTCTGCAGACCAAAAGAAATCACACGATAGGTCTTACAAGACACCAAGGTCTCTAATGTCCTACACCATTGTCCACAAATGTGGCAATAGTGCACACAGTATACCGTATGCACGGTAAGAGACACTCACCAGGTCCACTTCTGCACGCTGACTCACACTCCTCTCGAGTCAGAAACCTATTGGAATTGCCCCGGCACCCACCATAGATGAAGCTCTCGCAGCTCTGAGTGGTGACATCATAGTAGAACACAGGGAAGGAGCCTCTACAGGGACCTTTCAGGGGTGGGAACCGGCAACGCTCTGAGCAGAAGAAGACACCGTGTCACAAGATGATCCAAGAACTAATATTGTTCTCCATTCCCAATTTTAGTAATTCAGCAGAGCTGTTCCAAACTTTGCAACTCCTGCAGTGCACATCTCCAAAACTATTTCATTTGTTGTGTGTCTTTGGTGTCTTCACTTCACTTCAACAAGCCCATAGTTTTTCCAATCATCTTGCAGACATTAACAGATTTCTTTTTGGCCTCTTCCTTTGATTTGGCAGATTGTGTTTTTCCTCTTGAAACTTTGCCAAGAAAACAAGCTTATTATTCTGCAAAGTGAGTAGCTCAGAACTGGATGGAAGTTGAAACAAAGTGTGTTGAACTTTGCTGGATCCAAGAAAGCCAATGTTTTGCATTAGATGCATTAACACATGTGCAATTCCAACCCATTAGTGGTCCTAAATTGCTTGATACTGTATGCTCGCAAATAACAGTGTGAAAAGACACTTTGTCTACAATCAGTAGATCAATCTAAAAACCTTTTACTGCATAATTTGCAATAGGCACCCATTACAGAAGCTACTGTATTACAGACTATGAGTGAGAGAAATCAGAGAGACAATGTGGGCCAATGGATCTACAGTATGCTGCTTGATCCTAATATCAAAGAGAAGTGGACACAGTGTCTACACAGCTTTGCTGCTCAGCCACCCAAAATGAGAAAAAGTTGAAAGATGAATACAAGATCATGCACCTCTTTGCTTGCCTCTCAACAAAAAGAAATCATAAAAAAGTAAGCAGATTCCTATGCAGCTTTTCTGCTTGGCCCCCGATAGCAAGACATGATCGAAACACGCTGGTGAGTTTATAACTCTTCTACTTGGCCTGCAGTACTACTAACCTGGGAGATGAGACCCAATGCTGGTTATGACTGCAGTAACCATTCTAGTGGTCGACATGCCATCAGTTAAACCTGGATCTACATCACAAACATATTAGTTTGCAATTTGAAACAACACAAACACTCACTAAAGCCATCAGTGGTACCGTTACTATTGTAGCTAACCTGGAAGATGAAGCACAGTGGTGGCTATGACTGAGGGGGCGGATTCTGTGGAAGGAATTCCCTCAGTTGGAGCTGGATTGGCATGGAAAAACATTAATCTTAAAGGTGAGGTATGGAATTCTCAAAAACAGTCAGATTTTGAAAATGGTCCCACCCACATTCCTACCCCTTACATACTGTATGTCCATTTGATTGACATGCAACTGTCCAATGGGACAATGCTGGACTCTCAAATGATAGAATATAGTTTTTCAAGTTCTGTCCAGATGATTGACATGTTTAATTAAAATGTGTTTCCAAATCAGAGGCTGTTAGTGGGTGATGAAGACGATGTCAATTTCGAGAAAATGGCCAAAAAATTGAATTCCATACTCCACCTCTAACTATAGATCATACAAAGTGGGGGAAATCAAGAACTGCTTGTACAGCCTACAGTATGATTGAGATACACCTACTACTTTTGCTTCTATCACTAATAACTTGGAAACGAAGCAAAAAGGTTTTGTTTTTATGACTGAGGAAGCCACCTCAGTGGGTCACATTCCCTTTGTAGAGGTTGAATTTACATCACAATCACAGATACAGCTACAGTATAACCCCGACAAGAATGACAGCTACGACTAACCCAGAGGATGTGTTATGGCTTTGACTGAAGCCAGTTCTGTGATAGGCATTCCCTCAACTGGACCTAGATTCACATAGGGTTGGACAAAAATGATGTTGCATTAAAAAAACGCAAAGGTGAAATTCACACATTGTTTCACATCTACTACTTCTACGACTAATTATTATAATATTTATCATTATAACAATTCTAATTACACACCTGTAGGATGATGCACAGAGTTAGTTGTGGCTGAAGGAGCAGAGTCAGTTGTAAACGTTCCCTCAGTTGGAGCTGGATTCCATGGGATAAAAATTAGTCTGCATATTCATACTGTATCATACGTATCCATGGGAACACTTGTCAGGTGCTGGATGGTTGTTAATGGATGGAGGAGCATGGATGGAGGAGATGAAGTGTTGATGATCAATGACTGATAATTGTATTGTATGACAATAGTGGCGTTTGACAATTAAATTAATGATGAAACATGGCGTGTGACGACAACAATGATGATGATGATGATGATGATGATGGGAAGAAGAAGAAGAGGGAGGAGATAATGATTATGACTAATAATAATTACCAAAAGAATCTGTCACGCCATACGCAGCGTCTGAGGCAGACAAATCAGTGATGGGTATTCCCTCAGCTGGATCCACATCTACACAGGGCAAACAGACTACTCAACATAACAAAACAATCTGACATACTGCACAGGAGAAGGCATTGTTGGTTTACAAACATGTTTTTTTTTGCGTTTTGTAAACACGCCTCTATGGACCCATTTCTAACAATAGGCTAATTACCTTCTAACACCTGTACTTGATGTAGTGTTGGAGAAGGTCGATCCGCATCCTCAGGACTAGAAGTGGGTGTGTGAAGTTCATCTAAAGAGATAAAGGTGGAGTAGCTAATTATACCAGGTTTCTGACAGCTATCAGTTGTCCCACGGATTCTCAATTTACCATGCATGCACTCTATTATTGTCTTATTACATGAAACGAAAATAAAATAATTTAAATTACATAGTGTATTAATGTGAAGGAAAAGTAAATAAAACAAAAATAAATTTAAATCAAATCAATCCACAAAAATATTTGTCACAGCAAACTATAACAAAAGTGAAATGTTTAAGTGATAACTGTCAAATAATTGAAGTGAAGCTAGCTACCATATGACTGCACTAGCTGGCTGATGGAGATTTCCAATAACTAGCAATAACTAAAGTTTTGTGGCACCAGGCATGTTTCAGTAAAGCTTCTGTCTCTCTATCATAAGTCACAATATGGCTCAGCTTACTCCTCTCAAAGATTAATCCGCAAATATATAAAAACATCTGTAACATTCATGTGACATACCTTTACTCCTCCGATGATCCTTCTCACTGTCGTTGCATCAACTGTGCTCCAAAGTGTCTCTTCATCTTTCAACATTCACTTAAGCTTTAGCTAAGTGAATTCATCACTGTTAGCATCCAACACCTAACCAAGTGTACTCAGTAAAACCAAAAAGTTACACCCGAGACCAGAGGAACTTGTGGGTGGTAATGATATCATATTGTGATTATTCTGTGATCTCAAGGTGTTATTTTAATCCAATGTGCTATTTTTATCTAGTTTGCCTATAGTGCCTGTTTGGCGCAGGCATTTAGCCCACCACGGAGAGCACAACGCACTGTAAATGTCAAATTAAAAAAACAAATTAAAGGCCTCAAATCAAATTACCATACCTGCTAAGACACTCACCTTGGGTGCGGACAGTCACTTCATATGTGAAGATTTCAACGCCATATTCGGTGCTTATCAAACACCGGTACCGGCCCTCATCTGCCTTGACCACATTGTTGAGTTCAAAGGTCACACCAAGATTGGGATCAGCACAATTGACCTTTATTGTCTCATGCTGGTCCTTCAACACAAAGGGGCCACCTTGCTGTATACACCTGCCAATGATGTCCTCCTGATCGTCCTTCTTAATCAGGACTTGACTGACAGTGTAATTGTAGCGAGGGCACACCACAGTCACATTTTCCCCCACCATCAAAGTCACCTCTGAATGCGGCAAAAAATCTGTAACATGGAAGAGCAAAACAAGACAATTCAGTTTCAAGTGCATAACACAGTCATGAGAATTGTTGACTTACTCATAAGGTGGTCTATTCCAGGTATTCTAAGAACTATGCAAATCATTTCAACGAAAAAGGTCTAGGTTCAGGTTCATCCTAAAGTGAAAGTCATCATAAAGTGAAGTCCTTTAGTCTCTTAAAACTAGTAATATGTTTACATGAAAGGCAGCTAAATCAAAACATCTCTTTTAACTCAAAGATACCGCAGTCCCATTTAAATAACAGAATTTTTGTTCAGAATTTTGAGCCAATGCATCCCCCCTCCTTTTTCTTTTTTTTTTTACACTTGAGTACTCTCCATTACTAAAACTCTAATGACTGATCACTGAATAGTACATGTACTGTAAATATAACTGAAACATACCCTCTTCAGCAACCAAAAATGACTAACTTACTCTCTTTTACCACCTGAACATCTCTGGTCCATGTTCCAAGAGGGAAGGTCTGCATAGAGCAATGGTAGAGACCAGCATCGTCTTCTGTGACATTAGTGAAGGAGATGCTTCCATCCATAGACGTTCTTTTCAGGAACTCCAACCGGTCGTTGTACCCCACTGCAAGATTGGCTCCGAACCGTGGATGAAAAACAGCTATGGGGTTTCTGTCTGGTACCTTGGTCCAGGAGACCATACTGAGGTTCCCGTCCCAGGGACACAAACAGTCCAGTATCATCCCATTCTCCAGTCTTACAGTTTCGTCGCCACTCTTCTGAAGTGATGCTGGATTTTGCACCAAACCGGACAAGGAGAGAAAGAATGTCAGCATGAGAACCCAGGGCTCCATCACAAGGAATCAGAGACTATTAATTCATGCTGTTGAAATTGTGAAGTGAGAATTACAAACCATGGCAAATATAACTGTAATGGAAACCATTTGAAAGGATTTCAACTAATTACAAAAATCACACAGAGGAACCGCCATATCAACAAAATATATTTATATGTAAATTCTGATGAGATGGTGGTGTCAGGCTCAAGTGAAATGAGTAAAATCAAATTGAAGGGAAACTTCTACACATACACTTGCCCTTTTTGACGAGCAATAATAATAATAGATATCCCCTTATACATATGGGCTCAAACAGGAAATAAAGAAGTTTTAATGAATGTCTTACTTTACCGGTTTGTTTTTCTCCCAATTTTAATATTTACACACTTGGATGAAGTTTATCAAATAAAAAAAAAACAGAACAATAGTAAGCCATCAGCCCTATAGAAACAAACCAAGCAAGCACTTTCTACATGTTTAAGAACCATAAGAATGAAAAAGCTCTGTACCTTTGAGAATAATGAGAAAAGTCAAGAGTGCCAGTGAGTACCAGTAATCCCTTTGTACAGCCTCCATCTTAGCCTTCTCGGCAAGAATGAATACCGCATTGACTGAGGAGTGACGAGACCAGGGCTTCCTGTTTGCATGCACTTGCAGGGGGGAGAAAAAAGCTCTCTGGGGGGAGGCCTTAGTCTCAACAAAGCCTCAAAACACTGCTATCCATTGGCTTGTGTAAATAAAGCACTATAGGTGAAATTTGCTCAGAGCAACTGTCAGTTTCATTCCGGGTTTGTTTACCTATCCAGTCTAAGAAAGCAACTAAATGGGCAATAGAAGAACGTGGAATAAATCCATTCACCACTGCACAAGTTTATAGGAAGGCAAAATAGTCCATTTGAAACCAGCTTTCCTGGAATCACAAGAGATTTCTATTTTTGCTTGCACAAAAAGTGAACCAAAGACCAGTTGAAAGGAGCCGTTAAGGCCTTCATGCAAGTACTTAATTCTTGGATTTTATTTTGAGGGTACTTCAGATTTTGATTTGAGATTTTGATTTAATGTTATCAAGATGTTTTAGGAGGACAAAAAAGCTTGTTATCTCTGTTATGAAAAATAAAAAAGACGCTAAATCCGCCCGGGTGATTCACTATGGATACGCGCTATATCCAAACCCCACGTCACCTCACAAACAGTTCTTGGAAACCTGGGGGAAAGCTCGAGCTTAATTGTCATGGAGAAGGAAAGATCAGAGTCAGGCCTGGGAAGCAGAAAGACACCC
>JASCQY010000057.1:2691712-2719880 GCA_030264315.1 Sardinella tawilis | reverse complement strand
AGATAGATAGATAGATAGATAGATAGATAGATAGATAGATAGATAGATAGATAGAATGATGGGTGTAAACGATAAAGTGAGACTGACAAGAGTGTGTGAGACTGACTGAGGGAGTGTATGAGAGTGTAGTCGACAGCTGGATGTACCTTGCTTGGCTGAGCAGAAGCCAGGGTCTCTGTGGAAGCGCAGACGGCTCCTTAGGTTGCAGCAGAGCTGCCGCAGACAAGCCAGAGCCTGGAGAGTCAGGTAACTAGCTTCACTCTCCGCACTCAGGCTCAGCAGCGACAGCAGGCTCTAGAGACCAACCAGGGAGGAAAAAGAGGAAACCAAACATGGGGGGGTCAAGGTTGCATGTCAGCGCGGACTGACTCCCTTAAACATTAAAGTCGCCGAGCTGCGAAACCCGCAAGACTATGCTAAGAAATATGCCGAAATGAACAATTACACAAACAAGGCTTTAAAGCAAGGGCTGGTGTAAATGCACCAGTGGCATGTGCATTCATAAATATGATTATGCATTAAATAAAAGGCCAGGCAAAATTAAATTATCGAGGATGTAATTTGCGCCAAGTTAAAATTCACTGCCCTCTGGCACTACTGGAATCATGGCTTTAAATCCATGCCTTTCAATCCCACTAATTGGTTCTATCGACCATGACTAAAACTTAAAAAATAAAAAACAACAAACAGTAAAAATCAGAGTCCACTTGGCAACAAGAAACAGACAATAAAGAAAAAAAGCCATATGTAATATCAACCCCACAAGGTAGTCCAACAATATATATGGGGAATTAAATGCACTAATTATTAAAGGAGAAAAAAAGCCATATGTAATATCAATCCCACAAGGTAGTCCAATAATATATATGGGGAATTATATGCACTAATTATTAAAGGAGAAATATGGTGTGGGGGGGGGGGGTTCCTACATACAGCACACTGTCACATCGAACAACAGGGTTTTATTACACTGAATTTCTCCTTTAATGAAGATATTTTTATAGGCAATATGAATTGCACACTGCTACTTACTTGCACTATACTTGGACGCTGCAGGAATATCTCAGCAGGAAAGTCCTGCATGATGACATCTCTGAGAAGTTCACAAGTGGTGCGCACTAAGCCAGGGTCACTGTTTCGTAAGGATCTACAATAAAACAAACATGCTTTTAAAGTGCACAACTAAGAACACTTGAGAGAAGATTTAATTCCACTCTCTCTTTATATTTTTAATCCTGAAAGCCTTGGTGGATTCACCTTTCATTTGATGACAAGATGTGTCTGTCCGTAGGGGTCAATGACAGCCAAGGAAACACCGAAAACTTGAGACACCTGACTGCTTTGTTTACTGCTTATTGTTTTGGGGAAACACAAACAGGAAAGACAGTGATTCTTCAGGAACACAAACAATTTGCAACACAAAGAAATCATCCCTTACATGTACATTTCCTGCTGGACACTTACTAATCAAATAACAATATTTCCAGAACAACAACAACAACAATAAAAACATTCACCTGAATAATTAATGCATTTTATCATGAAGCAAACAGCAGGCTACCTGTTCCTTGCTGTGGAGGAACGTCTGATTGGTTGGGCCTGTTTCTCTGGAAGTACCCTCTCAGAAGACACTCCTCCTCTGAGAAAGAAAGAAAGAGAGAGAGAGAGAGAGAGAGAGAGAGACTTTCATATCAAAAGAAAATTGTGGAAATTACTTCCTGCACCCCCACTAAGTTCTCTTTATTTTGACAACAGTGTGTAACTAAGCCTTTGAGGGATTTGTCACAATGGAAAATACAAATGATCAGTCCAAATAATAACAGCATCAGATAGAAACAAAAGATTAACCGTTATTTTGCATACCCATTTGAACAGCAGCAGTGGTGAAGTGTTGTGTGTAACTGTCAGTTGGAGCACTGACTGGCTGTGGTAGATTGGGGAATTGGAACAGCTGATCGATGATGCTTTCGATGATGGCCTGCAGCTCTTTCTCCACATTGGGCGAGAGCTGGGTTAGAAACTCTACGGCTCCCACATCCATAAGCATCTGTGCACCTGTCAAGTGCTTAAGATAAAGACAAAACAGACAGAATTGAATGTCTGTCTGTCTGTCTGTTTCTCTTTATCTATCTATCTATCTATCTATCTATCTATCTCGCCATCAACTGGCAAATTTCAAATGTCTGTAACTGGTTTAACACTAAGACGAAATAACAGATGATGAGACAGTACCTTGGATAAAGTGCTGAGCAACTGAAGAACCTCTTCTTGCAATGGCACCTCGGGGAAATTAAACCATTCCAGAAGGAAAACAAACAGCGGTCGCTCTTGGACAAGATCAGGAACAGCGAGTAGTCCATGATCCAATTTGCTCTTGATGTTTTTGAGAGCCCGGACTCTGATTTCCACTAAAGAATGGCCTGTTGAAAGCACATGTTAAATAGTGCAAAATACTGCCCCATACGGCACAAAATTAATAGCTTACAGAGCCAGACACTCACACTGTACTCCCTAATAACAACAACTTAACAACTGCAGCCTAAGTGACTGACTGATTTCTCCATGAGGGTCATCCAATCAGTTTATCGAAGCAATGTTTGCTTGGTCACAAGGAAAGTGAAAGTTACACAAATAAAACATCATTTCGAAATATCAATATGTCGGCAGACATCTGTTGAAAAGAAACCAACGAGTTTTGGCCTTACATTGCAAATGCTTTGTTTATATGATTATGAACTAAAATGAAATGAAAGGCGCCAGCAAAACACTGCGATGCTAGTACAGATTATTCTAGGATAAGGTACATTTTTGACAGCCATGACAGTATTTTAAGATGCGGATGTCATGCAGCTAACTAACGTTATCCATTAACGTTAACATTAGAGTTAGCAACACAGCGATGATGCACAGCCAAACGTTAGTCTGCCAGACTCAACTACCGTACCGGTATTATTTCTTCTCCACTCAGAGCAACATTCACGCAGGCAACATAATATTCTGATTATTTGGACATTAGTGTTAACTTTTGTGCATGCTAACTTAGCTATGGCTAACGTTTATTATACTGTTGTATGCAGTGTTGCTCACTTGAACTAGCGAGTGAAACTTGCTACGAGTTTAAAAAAGAGGCACCTTGCTTCGCTTACCTAACTTCTTTATAAGAGCTGATAAATCCATAGTCTCTGTGTAATCTGACAAAACGGTCAATATTGTCTTGCACTTTACAGTTAACGTCACTTCATTGTCAACTCTTACTGCCCGGGTTTGTTTTCAACAACCGCGCCATTGCCAAAGGAGACGTTTCTCCAGTCACATGACTTGCGAGGGGCGTGTTCGTTTTGACAGACAGATGATGCCGTGCTACTAAAATTTACTTATTTTGTTCACGGCACCCAATGAGTTGAACTTGTGCTTAGACTGCAGACTAAGTGGCTAGGCGAATCATTCCTCTTTCAGGAGTTCTCTTTTTTAGGGGGGTTATCTCGCTAATGTTGTCACTTACCACCTAGGCTACTTGAAATTGACACGTTTTTTAGGCCTGGATGTTGAAATTGTTGTGAGAGAAAAATCAAGGATGCCTGATTGTCTGATCCTAAATCCTGGCTCCCTCATCCTCTGCCTCATCCCTCATCTGACTTTCCAAAGAACTGCTAACCTACTCAAACTTAAATTCTCGTGGTAGGCCTACTGTGGACCTCCAGTCCTAATAGTGTGCATGCCTACTTGTGACAGAAATGTGACCCAGAGTATGTTAAACTCCACAGTTGTCTCTTGTTTAAAGAAAATAAAAAATAAAAAATCTTCTCTGCAGCATTGGGCTATCACTGACACTTGGTCATAGCCTGAAGGCAGATTTTCAACAGAGGGTGAGATACTCAGGGGGTAGCCTACTCAGAGTTACTGCAGGATGCACCAAATTTTACATGTCAATTTCTATCTAATTTTAAACAAAAAGACGATAATTTAAATACATTTACAAATAAATCAATATGCCACTGCCTTATAGGCCTGATAGCCTATTAAATGACTTTACTAATTAGGCCTTGGCCTGTAAAATGTTGAAGACCGCTAAGGTATTTAAAGTTATATTATATTGTTGAGTTAAAGTTATAAGCTGCTGTTTGATTTTGAAACATTTCTGAAAATTGACATTTTTGCAAGGTTAACCTATTGAGACATTTCCATCCCAAACTCAATAATGGCACCTTATCTCAACCTGTGTTGACATGGTGTAATATTTTTTACTTAGCAAATACCGTGCTGAAATGGTCCATTTCTTTATGGCAATTACTGGTGATCGTAAATCACACAAAGAATATTGTTTCAGAGAAAATGATCCTGTCATCGCCTTAATCTCTGGTCAAATGTCAGCCGGATTACATATCAGTCATTATCTTTGTTGACATCACAGATGTGAGGTGTCTTTTGTTATCAGCATGATCCTTCTGTTAAAATGAGGAAGATTTAATATGACAAGGCAGTGGGTATTTGATGAGTTAGATGGGGGATATACTGTATATAGGCAGGTTGTTCTTTTTCGTGTTATTTTTTAGCCACGTTTACAAGCTGGGTAAAAATGAGACTCAGACATGCAAAAGCCCCAGACAGAAAAGAGCAACATAAAAGCGGCTTGCGGTCAGTTTTCATCAATGGTGTAATACAAAGTGTTATGACAAACCAAAGGTCTGATTAAATCAAACAAACAAATAAAAACATGAAATTGCAATAGGGTGTAAGGGGGACTGCACTTCACAGCAATTACTTTCACAAAGAACAATAGTTGTTTACTATTGAATGTGTCTGTGTGCACATGTGTAGACCCTCTCGCTCTACCTCTCCATGCACACACACACACACACACACATTTATATCTCATGCTCACACACAAATCCACGCAACCCCAAACCAAAGTTGTGTATTTGTCTGAACAACACACTGCAAAGCTCTTTGGCATTTCTTTTTTTTTCTTTTCTTCTGCACCCTCCCAAAGAAGTATCTGATAGCCTAATCATACAGGATAGATGAAAGGAGTGCACGGCTGGATTTTTCACTTTCCCTCGCAGTGAGAGTTCCTCCTGGTAATCTGTATTTATCTGCCATCAGTCATTCACATCACTGCGGCAGCAGGAAAAGACTTCTCCTCAAATGGATCATCGTGCGCGGCGCGCTCTCTGCCGTGACTCATCTTGTGCCCCCTCGTGTCGAGATATATTGGTGAAATCACTTTATTTGTCTGCAACACCATTGGTCTACAGTGTGCTGTGGCGGACTATAACATACAACCAGTCTGAAATGGCCTTTCTGTTCTAAGGCTGAGCCCGGGGACCTCAGTGGTTATTTTTATGCTCGTTTGTGGCTGTCAGTCTCTGATTTGTAGACATTGTGACACGGAAGGTGGGAAGCAATCCTGCCTTCCATGCTGATATATACAGTACAATGAATTGGTTGATGGGCATGTTAGACTTTGGCCACATTGGGCTTTTCACACACATGGTGTGTGTGTGTGTGTGTGTGTGTGTGTGTGTGTGTGTGTGTGTGTGTGTGTGTGTGTGTGTGCATGCATATGCGCTCATGCTTATTCATTTGACATTTCAACACACTTTGACATTTCTTTCCTGATAGAGATCCCAAAACATGGATAGGCTGCACGAGGTTATAACTGTCTAGTGCTGAGGTTTCATGGGCAAAATTCCCGCTTGCTTGTATGGGCAACATTCTTTACAAACCACATGATTCTCATCTCCCTTTGATGTCACACCGCACCTGATAAAATTGCAACAAAATATTTCAATGATAATCCATGCAACGTATAGGCCTAGATGTCAAATAAACATGGCATGAAAACATTTGCAGCATTTCGTACCATGGGATGACGTAAAAGTGTATAATAAGTGTCTGTGTTTTTCTCATTAGAAATCAGGGCGGCTTTCCCTGTCTGGGAGACAGCTGATGACTCGGTTATGGTATGTTTGTTTTGTGGAGACTCGGATGTTGATTTGAGAGATGATCCAATTAGGTCAGATCAAACAGCTGGGCTTCCTTTGGGGGGCTCTGTCAAGCACAGACAGAGAGAGACACACACACACTCTCTCTCTCTCTTTGCATCACACACACACACACAGACACACACACACAGACATGCTTACACATAAACAAAGAGAATGAGAAAAATGCATATGTGCATGTGTTGCTGGTACAGCACATTATTTACTCTCAAATTTTCACTTAATCCATTAATCAATTACTTTTCATTGCATCGCCAGTTCCCGGTCTTGCTACAGTATGTGTTCATTTTATTTCTTAAATTTAAAACATTTACATGCAGTTTTGTCCATTGCATGAGGTACAGTACACATGCACATGAAATTATAGATATAAAGCAGCTGTATTGCAACACTTAACAGGAACATCGAAATATATTTTATAACATAACAAAAATCTGTTATGAAAGGATGTGATTCTTTAGTAACAACCTTGTATTGTGTTGTGATTCATATGCTCCACACTCTTAAATAAACAAAGATAGCATCTCAGCGCACTCAATGCCAAAGATCATTAAATTCTGTGCAGGTCTGCTCTCGCTGACTCATTACATTCTGTGTAGCTACAGCTGTTGCAGGTGTAATTAATGTAGACTATCCTACACCCCTTAAGGCTTCTCCCTCAGGAGGGAGAGAGAGGGGGGGATAGAGAGAGACGAAAGAAAGAAAGAGAGGGAGAGATAGAGAGCAGGGAGAGGGACTTGAAGGACTGATTTACCCTGGACCTCAGTCTGAATGCTAATCCAGCGGTGGGTGCACTTATTGGCTGGAAATGAAAGGAGAGCACGGGGTAAAGAGGTAAACATGATCAGTTCAATAAATGACCCTGGACAGGGAGAGAGATTGCGCCAGACGCTATTTCTTAGTAATCCCAGAAACAAAAACCCAAGTGGTCCCAGCGGCCCCATCACTGTTTGACATGCCTGCTATACATGCCTTCCACTCGGCTGCAAGTGTTGAGGATATTAGGGTGGGCACTCTGGGACCTCTGACATCCCCCCCTTGGCGGAACAGTCAAGTTGAAGGACTAAATCAATTTGAGGGATGCTGCAGCCATATTGAGCAAATAATTTCTGGCTGATGCGGCTTTCACATGAAATAAGGGGAATCTCGTCACATGAGGATATCTAGATTTCTGAAAGAATAGGTTGTCAGGAAATCAAAGGAGCTCTGACAAAAGAAAATGTGTCAAACATGGTGGCTTAAATACACAGAAAATCACAAATGTTGCCACACATTACTGGTTGGTCGTGGAGGGCTGTTTTGTTCCAATTACAGGCAAATTATGTTCACTCACCAGTGGGTTGTGTGTGTGTGTGTGTGTGTGTGTGTGTGTGTTGGGGGGGGGGGGGTCTTCCAGTTCTGCAAAGGCTCATATGCACTCACAAGAAGTCTCACATTCATTTGCCATTCTTTAAAATGATAAGAAATGATCGTCTGAATTTAGTGCAGATATTTCTAAATGTCACACAGGCCTACAGGCTTTTTCCTTGATGATTCTTCTTTACATGGCTATTTTATTTTTGCTTTCTAAAATGAAGTGATCTTATGTACATCATAAAATATGTATTTATTTTCATTTTGGTGTTTATATAGCCTACAGTATAGGCCTGCTGTAATACAATACTTTTGTTTACACTATTAATTTTCAAATGGTATTTTAAGCAATGTTTTTTTCTGGGTAAATTGGCGCAACAGGGCATGACAAAGTCATTTCAATGAACTCGGAGAAGTGATCTCATCTCATCTCTCTCACACTCCCTCTCTCTCTCTCTCTCTCTCTCTCTCTCTCTCTCTCTCTCTCTCGCTTGCTCGCTCCCTCCCTCTGACTGGTGGTTTGATAAGCCCTAACAAGACTGTATAATTAGAACCTGTCTACACACAGCAGCCTGGAGCAGGTTTGCCACAGCCTGCTATGAGCTTGACAGTTTAACTGTGTGGGGGAAACAAAAAAAAAACACTATTCACAGTGCATGGCCTCAAATTAGCCCAACAGCAGTAAACACCATTATCCAGTTTAAAACAATACTGACACTAATTAGGCCACCAATGATTCATTTCAAAGTTCAGGCTTTGTTTGTATGCACAAACATGAAAGTCTTTCACAAGAAAGCACAACAAAGGGAGCTGACCTACACAGAGATGATATTTTTCTCTCTCTTTTTGACAGCAATCTCTTTATGGAATAGTATAATTGGATTTGTACACAAAGGTGACCCTGTTACAGACAATGACAGTATAACCATTCTTTATCTGTTGATAAGAACTCATCTGTGATGAAGTATATGACCATGCAGTTCATAGCACATTCAAGAAAGATGAGTAGCCTTGTTGGATATCTCTAAGCTGCCATGCTGAAGACAAACTGTGTTTCAGGGTAAACTTTGGTTAGGTTAACAAATGTTTGACCACAAATGCTTTCCTACAAACCATTTTAAAGTCTTGAGCATTATTTAAAGACTCTTGTCCTTGGCATTATGAGCATTATAGACTCAGCTGTTTGTCAGCTAATGGTGTGTTACGCTAGTAAAATGTAGCCTATATCATTCCAATTGAACAATGAGTTAACACACACTCAGTTTCACTTTATAAAATGCCTTAAGCCATTTGGATCATCTAAAAACATTTCTGTCACTTTCAATATTTAGAGTCTTCCAGAACAAGACCTCTGAGAAACCAACCTAAAATTCCATTTTGATTCCACACCCCAAAAATAACACTATAGACCTAGCTTTCTTCTTCTCTCTGTCATAAGGGCCATTAATATTTGATTCATTCACAATTTACATTTCTAAGTCTTGTGGTCCACTGAATATTGATGAGGAACAGCGCAGGGTGGCAGTGTGTATTGTCCAGGATCCACACAGTTCAGGTCTTTAAAGATATTCCATTCAAGCTGCAAAAAAGTCACATATAACATTTTATGGCATTTAAAAGAAACTGTTCCAACTACAAAAGGCTGATATGCCATTTTATTTATTTAGTTGCCACTGGAGTTTCCTTGACAACAACTTTATCCTATTTGCTGCAGCGACAGATAGGCTGGGCCTGTGTGGGTATGTTGACAGGTCTATACAGAGCATGGGTTGTCAAATATAGGCAACTGTCTGACTGTCATAGTCAGGATGTGTTTTTGCATGAGTCGACTATTATATATAGGCTTACTTATGTTTATTATTATTATTATTATGATTATTATTATTGTTGTTGTTGTTATTTTCATTATTATTATTATTATTAGTAGTAGTAGTAGTAGTATGGATTCTCTATTCTCAATAAGCCAATAAATATGCATTTTGTGATTTGTGTCGAGCTATTACAACCATAGTCACAGGCCAGAAGGATTTCACAATGGTCCACTTCATCAATACTGGAAATGCTATCACCTCTCATCTGAACCTCCTCTTGTCCTCTCCCACAATGCAACAGGCAACAAAGGAAGAGAGGAAGGGGACAACAGAAAAGTAACAAAAAGAGGAATAGGGCGAAGCGACTGTTATGAAAAATAACATGTAGGTTTATTACAGTATAGATTAACCATAACATGTTAGATAGGTAGCAGGCATTGCCATCAAATCTTAATTGTGCTGTAAGAATTACGATAACTAATACACACACAAACGCTCGAAGGCGCATGTTTTGATGTGCTAATTTACGTTAGCGTGCTTTCTTGTAGCCAACTAACATTAAGTAGAGAGAGCTATGCCGAGTTAGCTTGCTAACGTGGTATCTTGGGTTAGCATTTGCTAGCTAGTTAACGTCAACAAATTCTGATTGATTATCAAGTATAAAGAGCCAGCAAGTCATACAGAACGGAATTATAACGCCGGAGCATGATGCATATGGAAACACAAAGACTAGACAGACTGGCTCAATGGAAAATATGGTAAGTTGACGCGAAAGTTACTTGTTAGCATGTCAACAGTGAGCTATCCAGGTAGCAATCTAGGTCATAGTGTTAGCTTGTCAGCTAGCTTTGACGTTTACTACCTATGCTCACTAGCTAGGTAGGAACATTCTTTTACTTTCGGCTTGCTAGCCACTCACCTAGCCAACTAGCCTCATAGGCCTGTCCACGAACAACTTTCTCCTAATGTCAAATGGTGTAGATGTGCAGTATAACCATAACTAATAACACGATGTAAAAGTTAGGGTTGTACCTTGCCATAATATTAACGCTTATGGAAGTCGTGGGGTCACTGTGGGTAATGTTATTTCCTAATAGCTGGCCTGGGCTAACGTTAGCATTGGTGGTGGATATCTTGAAATGAAAGCTGTGGTGAATTTGTCGTTCACAAGCTGTTTGAAGCGGTTGACAAGTTTTGTAATATTGCAGCCTGCAGTAAAAAGTGGCAAGTTGATGAAGAATCTTGTCAAACCACAGTGCAGACCAAGGACTTGGTGTTGTGTCTCAATAATTTACTGTTGTTGTTTAGCATGCCATCCTAACGTTAAATGGCTCGTAGCCTTTATGGTCAGATATGGCAGAGGTCTGTTTTGAACTGTATCTGTACGGAGCTATAATTGCTACCATCAACATCATCTCATCTGATGTTATTTCTCTCGGTAGTTAATAACATATCTATATCATAGATACTATGATGGGATACATTTCTCGTGCTCATCTGTTTCGTGTAAAATCTAACTTCATATTCAACTTCTGAAACTGCATGGAAAAGTTGAAATGTGTTTAGGTCTTCTGATCATAGCTTTCCAGGTGCCAAGTCAAGTTAAACAATATGAAAGCATAGCGTTACACCAAACAAAGCCTGTTCAAATGTGAATGTAGTGTGAAGGATTACACATCAGTTTGCCACTGCTTACGTTAAAAGTAACTTAACACTGAGTGATATTGGTCTAGAACCAGAAAATGTCGACCACCAAATCTACCACCCACAGAGGGATAAACTAGTGAAATTCACCAGACATTTGTCTGAAATCTACTAGCTACTTACCAGCATTTCGCTGGTGCTAATTTGGAGACTTGCTTATTAACACAGATGGTGTTATCTCAGTAGTCTACAATTTGTATTAATATGTTATATTGGGATTATTTTAAACTTGGATTAAAGATGATATAATATTTTCTGTTTTTTTTTTTTTATCTTTGTTTCAGGTGAGAGAAACTCCATCATTGGCTGCTATCAGCCTCATGGAAAGACACTGTATTTAGTGTCTGTCAGGCATAAAGCTGAGACAGACCTTTTCCATGTTGTCACTACAGAGAAAGGTCCAAAATGAAGAAGATCAGCCTCAAGACCATCCGGAAGTCCCTCAACATGACCAAGGGGAAGGAGGAGGGTGATTTTGTAATGCTTCAGCAGCCAGTGCTGACTGCAGACTTCCCAAAAGAAGACTCCTTCTTTGCAGGCTGTTACGCTGCAGACATAACCTCCTGTGAACTTGGCAGCACTGAAGAGGAGAAGGGATCGAAAAGCCGCTCAAAGGGAGAGGGTTTAATGGGCACCCTGAAGAGAAGGTTGTCGGCCAAGCAGAAAGCGAAAAGCAAGGGCGGCAGCTCCCCATGTGTGGGCTCGGGGGAAGACGACGACACCTTCTCCTCCTCATCTGTTCCCGTGAGCTTTAATGAAGTCAAAGCGCAACGGCCGCTGCGGTCGGCATCCTTGCGGAGTTATCACTATAGCCCTTCCCCTTGGCCCCTGCGGCCAGTCAACTCGGAGGTGAAGGTTAAAGCCATGGTCCACTCGCCCAGCCCCAGCCCATCGCTCAATGGTATGAGGAAGGAGTTTCACGACATCGACATGGAAGGGCTTTTCGCTGACCATGGTGGGTCGCTGAAAAACCTGGCCCCTCAGAATGGAGCCTTGCATTTGAACATTGATGAAAATGTGCCTGTTGTCATAGGGCTGACGCCTCAGGACTATATCCAGTACACCATGCCTTTAGATGAGGGAGTGTACCCTGAAGGGTCGCACTCTTGCTGCCTGGACAGCTCTTCGCCCATGGAGGTGGTTGAGGAAGTGGGGGGCAGCAGCGCCACTCATGTGGAACCCGGGCGCGAAGATCAGGATTTGGACTTGCCACCCGAGCTCTTCTTGGAACAATCGCTGAACGGGCTGCTCGAGGGCTCCGCAGGGGTGCTGTTCCAGAACTCCAGTATCCACATTCCCTCACTTTCCCCGTCGCTCTCCCCTCTCACCAGCGGCGATATCCCAAGGACCTTTTCGGGGTTCAGCGGTGCTGATGCGCACGTGGCGGAAAGGGTCAGGCATCACCTGAACTTCGATCCCAGTTCTGCTCCGGGTGTCAGCAGGGTCTACGATTCGGTCCAGAGCAGTGGACCTATGGTGGTAACGAGCCTTACAGAGGAGCTGAAGAAGCTGGCCAAACAGGGTTGGTACTGGGGTCCAATAACACGATGGGAGGCTGAAGAGAAGCTCACCAACCTCCAAGATGGTTCGTTTCTTGTCCGTGACAGCTCTGATGACAGATACTTGCTCAGCTTGAGTTTCCGTTCGCAAGGCAAGACCTTGCACACAAGGATTGAGCATTCAAATGGCAGATTTAGCTTTTATGAGCAGCCAGACCTGGAGGGCCACACATCTATTGTCGACTTGATCGAGCACTCGATAAAGGACTCGGAGAACGGTGCGTTTTGTTACTCCAGATCTCGTGTGCCAGGGTCAGCCACCTACCCAGTTAGATTGACAAATCCCGTCTCCCGTTTTATGCAGGTACGCTCATTACAGTACCTCTGCCGTTTCGTCATCAGACAGTACACTCGCATAGATCTAATTCAGAAACTGCCTTTACCAAACAAGATGAAAGATTACTTGCAGGAAAAGCACTACTGAGATGCAATGCGTGGGACACAGTAGCTATCAAATTGCACTTTTCAGGTTCAGAATTGAAATGGAACAAGGTTTACAAACATCTGTAGATTTTAAGTTTTAGTTGAGTTTTGTTTGTTAGAAACATATTTTTGGCTTTGGCATCTTTAAATTGAACCATGATGAATTTATTACGGCTCTGATTCAGTGTTATGATATCAGTTTAACTTTAGCAGAGTTGGTTCCTTGTGTAGAATCTGGCACATAGCATGCTTAGCCTAGCACACCATGTCTATTGTCACAGTGACATAATAACTGTTATGTACTCATCTTAAAACATTGGTTTTACCATAGTATGACTTTATGCTGTTGTGTTGAATCAGTTTTATTTTATTTGTCATCATCTGTAACATTCTCTACAGATCTTATGAAGATATTATTTTTTAAGTACCGGTTTCTATTGATGTCAGCCAGCAAGTTGGCCCATTTTGATATGAACAGGATCCTGCAAACAATTACTTACAGTACATATGCGTTTCTTTAGATTTTAAATGAAGGTACTGTTCTGAGGACGTTTTTGTAACCAATGCTGCTGGATATGTCATATGTCTTATGTAATACTCATTACTTTGTATGGGAATCATGAAAATGGACTTTACTTAAATTGCTGAGGAATACCTCGTCTAGTTAACGTCATGTCACACTAAAGCCAAACCATCTCCCATGCGACAACAACACAAAAATTACAGTAATGTTAATGTTCCCACTCCTGTTGAAACTGCAGCATGAGGGGGGTGTGAGGGGTAAGTATAGGGCCAAATGTTGAAGTGAAAACAACCATGAGATAAACACACAATATATGGGTAAATGTGTCTTATTCTTTGAGAAAAGGGAATGGCAAGATCTGTAGACACTTAGACCTGATTAGGTTTTGTCGTTTGGTGTTATGAGTGGCTCTGAATCTTATGGCATAAGGGGAGTGATGTTCTAAGCTCTACTGAAATTGAACGGAACATCATCTTTTTTTTTTCAAGAGGAGCAAGCAATGGGAGAACTTGAAGCAGAATGTTCAGAATTAGATTAGATAGATAGAAAGAACTGAAAACTCTGATGAGAAATCAGAGTTCCTTGCCTTATGATAGTCATGTTTAGCAGATGAAAAACATTAGAACAGACATGATTGTTATGGTTGTAGTGTTTAGAAGTTGGTTGAAAGTGACCATTCAGCCAACAGTTGTCATTTTTGTGAAGTTATCAAGGGACAGGTACGTGACTAACGTCATTTGCAAGATGGGAAGTGTAATGTTTTGTTATCCAGTGTTGCTCTGTTTTGTACTTGTGCTCTCTTTCTGACTTTCATCTTCTGTCAGTTTCAATTCTTGACTGTTAACAATCCGAGCACTTCTTTGCATATCAGTCGTCTTCTTAGTCAACCCAATAGAGATCCTTCACATTTCATACTGTATGAACCTCTGAAAGGGAAGATCCTGTTGTGTTAGACAGACGTGAGGGCTCACAGTAACCAGAGGAAATCGGCCTTTTCCAGTGTTTCCAGTTGTTACCTTTCTGTCCTGTTGGACCTAGTAGAATGTACATGTGTGTGTGGGGGTTTCTTTGAAATGGCACCTGGAAAGCTTGCTAAGCAGGTGCTTTGGTCAGTTTAGTCAGGTTCCCAGTGAATAGCTGCCAAAACAGTCTTAATATGAAGGAACTTCTCTTAATGGAAACAAGAGTTGATGAACATGTTTGCAGGGAAAGGTTTTGAAATTGCCTGTTGGACAGGTGCTGGACAAGTTGCTTTGATGGGATTATGAATTTGCAGTGTGTTCTGTTAACTACAGGTAGAGCATAGCACAGTGTTGAAGGAAAATTGTTCTATGGGGACAACTTGTGTGTGCATGATTCTACCAATCCTAACAGAATACGTCATTGGTTATTACTGGCGACACAGGCTGGCCAGCTTATCAGGGACTCTTGGCTTTAACTGTATAGGCCTTTTTTGGGCTTGACATGTTATTCTTTTGGTCCTGAGTACTGATAAGTTCACAGTGATAGCAGACACAGATTGGGATCAAATGTGATGACGATTGCATCTGTATAGGTACGTAATGTATAATTGGCTATAGGCTGTCTGTTAAAAATGTTCATCTGCGTCGATTAGGTGAAGCTTGTGTCTTAAGCTAATGGTGATGTACATGGAAGTGTGTGGGCTGAGGTCACATTTGCTGAGATAAGGCTCGAGTACAAATGACCTGACCTGAATTAAGCAAATGTGAAAATGCTGGTGAAAAATTGCCTTACTGAGACCATCGCTTCTCCTCCTGTTCTCTCTTTCTGTCTCCTTCTAACATGTTGCTTTCCATGATCAAAAAAGAGGAATGTGCTTAAGGCAAGGCACATGCAGTGTGTTTGGAAAAAAAAGGATTATGCATAGAAAAAAAGTGTTGATTTTGATACGAGCAAAACTAAATGTGAAATGAAGTGTTGGGTGCTGAGTTCTTTAATTGTTGTTTTTATGTTGTTCTTTTAATATTTCTCTCTAAATTGTGCTCCTTTGCGGAGATATGATCTGGTCAAGACTGAATTATTTGGTATTGTGCCTCCCCCACGAAATATTTTATGTTATCCCAGAAGTTCACAGTCAGACTTTAATGCGTCTACATATAGCCGAATTGTTTTTGTTGCTTGTTTAGCTGAAGCGTATTGAAATTAGGGCTGTCAAGCACTTAATGAACGCTGCCCCCTTGTTTTTATGTTTTGTTTACTTGTTTGTTTGTTTGGACTCTGTGCTGCGAATGAAGGTAAATGTTTACATAAGTTTTAAATGTCAAGATTTTTGTTAATTCTCTTCTCATAAACGTTGGTACATTGTATTACCTGTATGTCCTTTTGAGTTCTACACGCTTCAAGCTGCTTTATCATAATGATTGCCTTTTCCGTACACTAGAGAAACCAGAATGTTGCCATATAGATACATGAACTAAAATTGATGAACTTGGGAGACTAAAATAGATAACAGCTATATACTTTTTTGCTCACTGATTTAATTACCGGTATGTAGTGAATAAAAAAAGAAATCAAGTTCTGTCCAGTTTACATTGTACATTTTCCAAAGTAATTGTTTTGGTTTGTATTCATTTGTTATTTGAATGAATCAATAGTGATTTATTGCACATTTTGGATACAGTTCAAGTTTTTGTATCTGCTGATATAAATTATAAATAATAATAAAAAAAACTATATATAAATTTCTTGTTTTGTCTTTGTTTCATTTTTTTAAAGATATAACCTTAAACTATAGCTATGGGAATGTGTTATTACTTAAAGAATGTTTTATTTGTCAAAGAACAGTATTCTAGACATTGCTTCTGTAGGTTTGTGAATTTTTTAGACACATTTTTCAGACATCAGTTATCTTGCAGGTGAAAAATGCTCAGTGCTTTGAGGGTATGGCTGTCAGATTTGGGTTCTAGATTTGTCTGCATGCAGCCTGCATGCGAATGAGGTTGTAAGTCGTGTTAGCGCCAGTCTCTGACAGGAGGGCTTAGGCTTCAGAGGTGAAGATACACAAATGTTTATTCTTCCGCTGGACTAAGAATGGTTTATTCATGATCCAGGATGGTGGTCGCGTGTCATGCAGAGAGGCCTCCTAGTTGTCGTACCCCCACCCCCGGTTCCCCCTTTTTGTAGAAGTTTTTTCTTCTCTCTCTCTGGTTTCTCTCTCTGGTTCCAGCTGAATCTCCCTCACTGGAGTGGAACTTGAAATCGTTTTGTTATCCCTTCTATTACGATCACTTTATTGACATTTCTGTGTAACATAACTGCTGAACCACATGAGGTTTATGAGTCTCTCTCTCTCTCTCTCTCTCTCTCTCTCTTGGATTTTCTATTCCTCCCTGCAACCTGGGTAAAATGGGAGCATGGGAGGTAGTTTCACCCAGAAGTCTAACATCCTCTGCAGACACAACAGCAAAAGGTTTGGCATGCTTAATTACGTACAAACATAGTCTACATGTGCATACACATAATATAATGCACCTTAAGCTTTGCCTGTGAAGGAAGACCCCCCCTCTGTTCTTTGTTATCTGTCAATTTCTGTAGTGAAAATTGAAACTTGGTTGAGTGTGTCGTTCACAAGCACTTGCTCAAGAGCACCATCTATCAGATGTCTGATTTTCTAAGATTTATGATCAAACCTTACCATCTGGTGCACTGCATGGAGTTACATTTGTCACCGACAAACTGGGAAAGAAGACAACTGGAATTAGCCAGTGTACATGTATATTTATGCAGCTTTAAAGCAACATGCCACCATTTGTGGAAATATGTTCATCTTCCATCTCCCCTTGAGTTAATTAATTGAGCCATAACTTTCTCCTGTTCATCCAGTCCTTCTCGGAGTCTGGCGATATCATTTTTAGCTCCAAGCTAGCAAGTATCATTGAATCGGATTAGACCAGGCGAGATGCTAATGGTCCAATCCGAATCATTGATAAATGCTAATTTGAAGCTAAAAGTTGTATCACCAGATTCAGAGAAGGACTGGATGAACAGAAGAAAGGTATGGCTCAATTAATTAACTCGAGGGGAGATGGAAAATGAAGATATTTCCACAAATGGTGGCGTGTTGCTTTAAAATGATGCTAGGCATAAGCCTATGTTACTTTTTGTTGCAATATAATAAAGGCTGATATATCTTGTAACAGAGCTGCCTGAAGGAAAAAAAAACATCTCCATTACTATATATATCTGCAGCTGATTTTTAAAAAAGTTATGCATTTGGTTTTCTGTCACTCAGCAAAATATTCAACAGTCGGACTTCTGCCGCAGGCCTTAACAGTTTCAAGAGGACTGCTGTACTGCAATAGACTTGCTGAAGCAACCCCTCCCCACCAAAGCCCACAGTTCAGGACTTGGCATGGGGGCATGGGGCCACATTCATTTTTTTTTTTTTTTTTTTTTACTTTTGTCATTTCAAAGTTTCTATACGTAGGCATACCAGATCACGTTTAGAAGGCAGCAACTCATTGTCTGTCTTTTCTAAGAACACAAGAGAAGACTTAAGCTTTATAACTAAAAACTAAACTTAACACAAACAGCACACAAATACATGCAAAGTGGCCATGACTTGCCACAACCTAAGCTGATTATTTTCTTCCAAGTGAATGCTTACACAAATCAATATGTTACAATAATCTTGAACTATAAAGAAGAAGTGTTGCAAAATTTGAAGAATTTGAGCTGTCTGAAAAAAAAAGGAATATTAAAAGCAAATGTTCCCCCTTGCTTTCATCACCACTGACAGAGTTTAGCCATAATTGATAGACATAAACAACTTTGGCACTACTGCACCTTTTGATTGATTGAAGTGCGCTGTTTACAAAGTACTTCTCTGTTGTCATTCAACAGACATGAGGCGGCTGAAATTCATCCATGAGAATATAGATATGGTGAAGGTGCCATTTTGAAGCATTAAGACATGCCTGTAGTCTCCTGGCATATGTACTTCATCACCTACCTCAGATGAGTTCTGATGGACGGGCATTTTGGATGTAGTGCAGGCATCAATTTATGGAAAAGTGCATTTGTCATAATGAAGGAATCTTAGTTGTCTGTGTCCCCAGTTATCTCCCTCAGTCAGGACTCAAAATAGCCATTGATGAAAAGCTGTTGCTAGCCATTAAGATAATGACAATATAATGTCACCTGGAGAAAAAAAACAACAACTGCTTGTGTTTTTACCATACAATTCTAGCCTAAATACAGTATATCGGTTAAATATGTGCAACCTCCTAAGATGACAAGTTAGCAGCAAGAGTATGGAAACACTGCCTTGCATCTGAGAGTAAAAGGAGACTTGAACCAGTCAGTCTTAAAGCGGTTGTAAACATCCAACACATTTTAAAGATGGGGTATGTGATTGTATTTTTTGGTCATTTTTTCAACTTACTTGAAATCCTCTTCCTAACCCACTCAAAGTCACTAAATTGGAAGCACTGATATGAAAATTAAATATATCAACCATCTGTGAAATGAACAGGGCTTGAAAAAGTAATCATCCAATCATTTGTCAGACCAGCATTCTCCATTGGACAGTTGCATTTCCAACAAATGGTCATACTCAACCATTGGAGGAAAGGGAACGTGGGTGGGACCATTTTCAAAATCTAAGTGTTTGAGAATCCCATACCCCACCTTTAAGACATTCACTTGCCATTTCTTTATGATCCGTTAGCACTCCATTCTCAGAGGGTGCTGTAAAATGGGTCCTCTTACGATGCCCTGGCTCTGAGAGTTGGAAACAAAACAGTGGAAGCAGCTGCTCAAAAAAGAGTATCTCTCGGAGCAATGCAGTAAAGGCAGGTTACACCTCTGGCCAGTTTTGTTCAGTTTTCTGAAGGTTTGGAAGATTTTGTGTACCCTTTTCAGTCACTAATCCACTAGTCTTACACCTGAACTCCTTAGTGTTGCCTTAAATATACAGCACAGTATACATAACATAACTAGGAACACAAACTTTATGCATTCCTTTTGTGGAGAGTTGTACGTTATTCTGATCCTTTGATCTAGTGAAATAGCTATGGGGTCATGTAAAGAATGGTCATAACTATGCCACATAAACCATTGACATTGATGCTATGCAGGTAACAATGACGTCGGGCTCCTTCCAGTGCCATCTACTTCACTACTGTGCAATCTATTTCATCACCCCTTTGTGATGAGTGCTATTTTTCATGCACAGTCAAAAGAACAGGTGGCAGCTACCACTGACAGCAAAGTGAACAGCCCTGGCTTCAAAACTCTGAGGAGCAACCTGCAGCCCAAATGGCATAGCTGGAAACCTCCTTCTGATTGGACATATTTATACTTTATGTTATATAGCCTGTGTGTCATAAACTTGGCCAAACATATAGACCTTTCCAAATACAGTATAAAGTGTAACTTCAATATGGGCTTTCTGTCAATAATCTACAACAACATAATATAATTTGCACAATGATGTCCTTTGTAGATTAACGCAATATTTAGCCCTCTAATTATGTGAGCATAAAGTTTCATTGCAGATCACTCAGTATGGTATACACCTCCACACAGCTATCCACTCTTGTCTTTACCCTAATGGTCTCCAGTAGACATATGGTTCAACCCTGTTGAATAACAGATGATGAACAATTTTGTGCCTGAAATATATGCCGGCGCCTCGGCCAAGCTGAAATCGCTCTGCACACTGATTGTGTTGCCCCCGCGCTCCCCACACTTTGAACCACTTGCGTCCCAGAGGGGTATGTTGACGAAACACACACACACACACACCATCCAGCATACAGGATGCTGCATGGCAATTAACTAACAAAGCCTCCGTACCAACGAGTGTGCATGATTCCTGCGGGCTCGCTCTCATCGAGATCCGTGCCCCTGTGCGTGTTCCTCCCTGGCAACCGAGATGTAATACCTTTCTGAAATACGGCGCTCACCCTCTCTCTCTCTCTCTCTCTTTCTCTCCCTCTCTCTTTCCCACTCCCCTTTCACTATCTCCTCGGGCACTTATATGATCTGGGGATCTCTCAATCCTCACATGCCTTGCAACAGCGTGGCCCTGATTAATGATGCTTCTGGAGATGGCAGCCGTGGCAATGTGCTCCAGCGCTAACATGCTGAGTTCCCTGTCTGTTCCCCCACTTAAAAGACGCATGCTAATTTTAGCCGCGGCTGCGTGTTTAATTTCACAGTGCAAAGCCCGAGCTTTTATTCTTGCTAAATGATGAGACTAATTACTTCATTGCCATTACTTATTGTGATAGGAGAACCACGTTTGAGCGGGAGAAATCGCATTATCATTTTTATTTGTGTAAAAACGTAGCCTGTTTTTTTTCTTTCTTTTTAAATCACTGCTACAGGGTGTGTGATTTTGTATGCACGCATCACTGAAAGATATGGTAATTCAGCTGCCTCACTTCACCCCCTGAAATGTGAATCATAAAAAAGTCTGAAAAAACCTCAGTAAATATGAAAGTGTGTATGAGATGGAAACATCAGACATGTCAACCTGTCAGTCTGCCTCATTATTGTTCTTGGATGACGTAGGCCTACATACCTCACAAATGACTGCTGCTTCAGATTACCTCCAAACAAAACTTTTGGCCAAACCTTAGGCCTACCGCCATTTCAGTAATATGAATGGATTACTAATTATTCCATGGAAATCTATCCTTTTACAGCACACCCACTCTTACACAGGTGGAGGCAGTCAATTTGCACTTTTTTTTTTAGGAATATATAGGCCTACTGTAATGGCACTGATTTTCTGGTTTGCACTCTGTGTGGTGTGTGAAGAGTAACACTTTGTAGATTATGTCTTTTTGGATTTCCTCAGCGTTCTCTGGCTATAGTAGCAGCTACAGGCCAGCAGAATGATCTTTGTATGTCAGTGGGAAAAAAAAAATGCCTGGTCTACCATCTTTTATCACCCTTGTTGATGGTAATTGACTAAAGCTCTTCTATATGCAATGTCAAAGACTGGAAACCCCCCTTATCTTTCACCATTCACACCCTCACATCCTCCAGTCTTGAGTGTGAGGGGCCTCATACTCTGCAGCTGGAATCCACACGGTAAAATGATGGCTACATTGTTACAAGTTAATGAGACACCCTGGAGTCCACTAGTGCAGACGGGGTTCTTTGCCTCAAGTGAGGTCCCAGGTTCCTTGCAGGGTTCCTTCACCAGAACATTTAATTATGCTTTCCATCAGGGGTTTAGTCTTAAGACCTAGGAAATGAACACTCTTTGTCTATGTCTGTCAATCAATCACCCCCCCCCCACCCCCCACCCACCCCAACACACACACCCGTGCATGCAAGCAAGCACATTTCTCCTCAAGCTCTTCCACTCTTTTCTGTCTTTTATGGACACACACACACACACACACACAGAAGGGAGGGAGGGGAGAAAACACAATGTCAATCCCTGTAAAAATGTTCATTTTGTGTGGAAGTTGGGGGAAAAATGCTATGCAATTTCATACAGTTGCTCTATAAGTGCCACTGTAATGAAAGAGCCAAATACCACAGATATGCATGAATTGCCCGAGGAAGCACTAGATGTGTTAAAGGAGTTTGAATTCTACAATCTCATGTAATATTGTACATCTTTTCCATATCAATTGGGCTTTTAGTGCAATTATGGTTCGTCTGCTTTGTGCATCCTCTTTCCTCTGTCCTGTACTCATAATGCCTGCCCATGCCTCTGATAGAACACTGGGATTTTTGTTGAGCTCCAGCCAAAAGGCTTGTCACTCTGAGTAGTGTGACTCATAGTCCTCCCGAAAGACATCTCTGGCAAACAAGCCTTCCCTTTTGTAGCCACCTACTGTCCTATCCAACAAAGCCAAAACTCAAAGTGAGTGGGCATATGAGCACTACTGAGACGTGAAAGTAACCAACACTAGTAAATACACTCCTCTGTAAAACAAAGAGTCTGTTTCAAGTCTGTGTTTGTTTAAAAAAAGTATGAGATATACATTTTACACGATTCAATTCACATTCCGACCCAAATGTAATATTCTATATAGGATCCCAGAGCTGCACAAGAGAGGATCATAAACATTTAAGAGAGGCTTTAAATTTCCTTGCTCAACACTGTCGATTAGACATTTTTACAGGTATTATAAAACATACTTCTTTAGAGCGTTAAAATATCTGCTATAAAATCACATCAATTCCATTTAGTGTGTTTCTTGTGGTGTGTTTTAAACACTAGCATGTTAATTGCCAGCATTTGCACAGGACTGGTTTGCAGTGGGAGATTCCTCTGATGGATAAGATCAGAAGCTTGATCCGTCTCCCGACCTTGATGTAAATTCGAGCAAGCACACGTGGTTGGGGTTGAAAGTGGAGCTAGGGGCGCAGCCATCAGTGAGCGTCAAGAATGAAATGAAAGCTTCAGCAAACGATTGTGAGTAACGCTCGAAGCTGCACAGCTTGGTAAACACTAAGGATGCCACAGCGGGCAAGCGCATGCCATACTCTCTCCGAATCAGATGGAATGCCTTGGTGTGTGTGTGTGTGTGCGTGTGTGTGTGTGTGTGTGTGTGTGTGTGTGTGTGTGTGCGTGTGTGTGTGTGTGATTTAGATACTCTAAACTCTGATATACTAATATACTAAATATGTCAACCTTTGTTCAAAATGTAGTTCCATTTAAGTGGTCCCAGAACACTTAGAACTTAGGCTAGATTTTGGTGAGATCGGCAGAATGATTCAAATGCTTGTGATCAGCTATTTTGCAATGTTTTATTTTCTCTCATGACAAATAATGGCTCACACAGCCAAAGTCCTTTGTTATGTGTGTATATGCTCATTCTAAAGATGCTGGAGCTCTCTTCTGCCTTTTCCTCAGATTCTCTCTGCTGTGTGCTACTGCATTTCCCATGTGTGTTTCCCCTACTTCAGGCCTGAATTGACCCAGACCCGGACCGGATGTGGCCCAGATCTGGTTGGCAGTGTCTCTGGGGCTTGGCTGGATCTTTACTACAAAATCCTACCCCCATTAGGCTTTGTGTCGACCCTGGGAGCCTTGCAGTGTTTAATGTCTCTCCCGGGCGAACAGAAGCCGCCCTGCTTGTCCTAGATCTGTCGATTTCCTTCTCTTTTTAAAGCAAATGGATGATGCAAGCAACAGCTGGTTCTTTTTAAACACACCTCAGACATGCCTGGCGAGTTGTGTAATATATGCATGTAAATGACTTGAGCATTTATTATTTATTCTTTTCTGGATTTTGTGGTGTCCCTTGTCCTGGTGCCTGTAGTTCTGCACAATTGTCTTGCTTTGGTAAATAATGCAGCACTGTCTAGATGAGTAAAGTGTAGCTATGAGCTATGCAATAGTAATGAACTTAGGGGACCGGCTTGAGCAGAACTGAAATAATTCTGTTTGAGGATGACTGTTAACTATCTACAGCTGTCGTATAACGCTTCTGCTGGGAGGCGCCTAGATAAAAGAATGCCTTTCTTTATTTATTCATTTCACAAACTGTCAACTGCCACAAAACACTGTGGATGCTTTTCCTTTATTTCAAAAGGAACAGCACAGAGTAGGGTTGTCCACAATCAATTATGTGAGCCAACAGAAGAGACTACCATTTATCCAAATCCTTGATCTCTCTAGCAAACAATTAACTTAGCATATCTGCTTTAATAATCAGGGTGTAAGCCTGAATCCTGTCTGGTTAAAATTCAGCGAGCAGCTCCACAGATGGATGCAGTAGTTTTTATCATTGTCCGAACGGCGACTCTCGTTCCTCAAGGTCATTTTGAGTGCCGCTGTGCAATCTGAGCTATCTCACCTGAGCAACAGAAGTGATTTAGGCACCATAACACACGGGAATAAGTTCCTTGTCTCGGCAACCCAATAGCTCTTGTAGTTCAAACTCTTTCTCAGACAGATGACAAGTGTGTATACCATATACCAAAAATGATAAGGATTTTCCTCACACATTTGAAAAGGTGTTTAAATGAAATTAAAATGGGTATTAATGATGGTTTGATGACCAATAAAATTTGTCCTAATGATTTCAGATAGCTAGACATTTTTGAATGTGACTGTATTGTGAAATTGACAGTGCAGCTGTAATTTACACCCTCTTGTTGAAATCATTTTGGTCATGACTAATCCACACTGTTGACTCAGTATTTTACTTATCAAAAAAAAAAAAAACATACACACACACAAACAACTGACTAATATTATATAAAGGCAATGAAAGTTTGTACTTTATTATATTAATATTACATTAGATCTCACTTATTGAAGGGTTTATGATAATTTTTGCAAGAGCATCTGGACATTTTATGGACATGAGAGATCGTGACAGTTAAGGAGAGATCACAAACTGATGTGTAGGTGATCTACCACCTACAATTACCGAACATCTGTTGTATTGTATTGTGTTTAGTATTCTGTGTAGGTAGGCTTATTTTGTTTTAAGATGCTTTCTCTGTTTCCTCCCGAAATCCTCACTATAAAACAACTTCTAGGGCCCTAGGAGCCTAATAGATCCAAGAGGAAAAAAAATGTATGAATATAAATGCTTAAACTTTCTGTCACATGTGCTTTGTTTTTCTCCCTGAACAAACCTGATTTTGCCATGCAAAATGTGCAATATGTGCAGCATTCAGCTTCATAAATCACAACTATGGGGAACTGTCATCTCATGTGCCAGAGCTTGCTACCCCCCTGAAAACAGCAAGACAGTGAGCAAGAGAGAAAGAGAGAGAGAGAGAGAGACGTGGGTGGTATTTAAGAGTATGAATAAATTTCCTTTACCCCATCCAGCTGATAAATGCTATGCCTTGTCCACATTAGAAAGGAAAAATTAAATGCAGTTAACATACAATGATCATAAAACATGAGGACTAACATGTTCTTATCAAAGGAGTTTCTTTGCGGGTCCAGCTGAAGTAACATGGTCCACTGTCACTGAACATATTACCATAAAAGCCATCATTCAAACTCCAAAGTATGCTTAAAGAGTACAGGCTATTTCCTTGTAGCATTAGTGGATGTAAATTTTTTTGAATGACTCTGGCTCACTGTCATTCTCCACATAATGTGCTTATTAGGAAAAAGTGCTTTTTAGAACAAATTATCAAAATTGATTTTTCTGGACAGAAATGTGGCAAAATGGTAATAATTTTCTCTTCAGTGCATGGCGCTTTCTTTCTCTTTGGTGTACGTTAATTGTGTGGCTGAGAATCACCCTTTCATTCGGCTGGGTTTATTCTCGGTAAGTGCATTGAGATAACATCCAGTCGCACTGTGTGAGCGACTTGGCAGGTCACTTGGAGCAGCGCAGAATATTTGATGCAAGCCGTGATATCTATCATCTGCCATCAGTCACTGAAATCGGCCTGCTTCATGGCAGCACAAACGGGTGCAGAGTCATAAGCCCTAACAGCTTTATTGTGTGCTAGTCAAAGGCAGAAAATTTGCCAAATCAAGGATGCAAAGTGCACTGTGAGGCAGGTGCTTTGCCAAGTTAATTGAGCAATTAACATGCTACCATGGGTTTGGATCATAGTGACTTTGAAAAGTGTGGATGAATGTGTAGGCTATATTCTTGTGCACCATGGTGAATGCCAGTAAATTAATATGCTGTCTTTGTGCCTATACACAGATGGGAGAGGGGCCTGACTGCAGCAGATAAGTAGACAGACAACACATTAAAAATACTGTGTAGACATTGTGTTGGTCATGCAGCGGTTTGATAATGTCAGAGAAGTCATGTTAACTTTTTTTTTCAGATTCTTCACCAAATGAAAGTGATATCTGTGATAGTACTCCCCATTTATTGTTGTAAAATACACTGAAAGCTTGAAAAAGTGTATTCAGTCGTATCAGGTTTTCTACCCACAAAATCCTACCAGGTCAGCAGAAAAAAAGGCAAATAAGGGAAGTTTTCATCCATTTTCCAGCATGTGTGCTGTCTCAGAAAGAAAAAAAAGAGAATAATATTAGAAATTTAATTTGGAAGATCAGTTTCAGTATTCTGAACTCGCGGCTCCAAAGCAACAAAACACAAACTCAAGCATTACACATTATCTGCCTTAACAATGAGATTCTCTTCTCTGATTGGCTGATGGGGTGGCCATTAATTCCGTATAACATGTCACCCCAAAAATAAATCACCGTTCCATACCAATTCACTTATGAATGGTATCCATAACAATGATAGTAGCCCTTGAAACTGAAAGGAACTATTTTACGCTGTAAACTCCCCCCTTAACAATATGTATATTTCTTTATACAGAGTCTTGCCATTTTGTACCGATGAATTGACATTCCCTTTAGATAATCCTTGAATACACTGTATGTGTGATCATTATTTAACCTTTGATTTTTACACCAACAACATAAGGGATGGTGACGGTGGCATGTAGAAGCCACAGAGTACACGTTCTGGGACCCAACTCCACCTAGCAATCTGATAAGACAATAAGGTTTCATCAGGCCTAGTCCTCATAGGACATAACTCACTGCATCACCAAGTCTGCTTCTCCACTGGGGTGTTATTTTCTGCCTGACCAGCAAGGTAGACACACACACACACACTTTGAGATAAAGTTAGAAATAAACTCCAAAAATAATAAATAAATAAAAAAATATAGCAAGTGAAACATCTTTGAATGTGACCAACTTTACTGAAAGAAATTCTTGGAGTGTTTTCTCACACTGGTATTGTGGCACCTTGTTCGCTTTGGCTCATGTCAGAATCTTGACTTTCCCCTTCCCTTTGTTAATCCGCAGTAAACAACACGGCTGTCTGGGGAGTTTGCATTGTGCGGGGACATATTTTTTACCCGGGAAAAAAAATGATTAAAGATGACGCCTCACACACTCTACTCTGTGCACAATGATAAAAGCTGGTCTGATGTCCCGTTGACAGGTTAACCGCCGCAGTCAGTTAATTGATGACACCTTGGATTGCTGCTGCTGTGGCAGAAGTATTTGCAAGTTTCTTATCGTTAGTATGTATATTCCTCTCCCGAGAGCGGGAAACTGAAGACGTACAGAGGTAATGTTTAAGCTAATGTTAGCCATGCACACGCTTTTAATTTCCATGCAAACATGACCTGAACAGGCAAGGGGTTCATGGAGAACCTGTTTCATTATTTACAGTATGTTGTGATGGCTGGCTGTGTATTATGTGTGAAAACAGTCAGCATATAACATGTTAATTTATCACTTGGGAATCTATCACACATTATTTTATGCGATTAAATGCATGCCAGGTTGTCCATATTATAAAATGCAACACCTTTGGAAATGAAACTTGGTAATGCATTTTTGGTACATCAAACACTTTACATTTGAACATGTCTTTAACTTCTGGTTTCCATGTATAGTTTACAATAGAGAATAGCTTTGGTTCATTGGATAAAAAGGGACTGCTTCCCAACTGTTGTGGTTATTTCTGTGAGTGTATGAAACAGCTGTCACCCCTCTTTTTTGATTCTCTCAATACAGCAATTTAGAACTTAACAGAACCTGATGTCTTCTAAATTATTTACTCTAAGTGTAGAACTAACAGCTACAAAAAGCAGCAAAAGTTGTCAGTAATGACAATAAATGTCTAAACACATTCAGTGCCGCATAATTGTTTACAACAGTGTAGCGATGTTTCCACTGCTTGCATTTGCGATCAAAATTGGCTTCCATGCTGCCAAAGGATGTGACCAGTTGGCATCAACCTCTGGAATGAAGGACCAGTTGCAGTTAGAAATTAACTAGCATGGAAATGTTCAGTGCCTTTGCTTTTGTAGCGTGAATCAAAAGATTTCATA
>JASCQY010000057.1:2542802-2554055 GCA_030264315.1 Sardinella tawilis | reverse complement strand
TTTTTGCTTTTGTGTTTTGTGTGTTGTGGCCCGTGTGTGTTTGTGTTTTTTTTTTTTTTTTTTTTTCTCTCTCTCTCTCTCTGCAGACCAGCGTGGCGTTCGCTAATCTTTAAGGTGGACCTGGAGAAGCACAACTGGCGCTTCTTTGGTGCCTGCGTGCTGGTGAGGGTGAAGCACAGCGTCACTTTCCCTGGCCTCCTAATGGGCATCTGGAGGGTATGAAGTTTGTTTGTTTGTTTGTTTATTTAGTCAAAGGTTTAGAAAAATTGCCATATATCTGAAGGCACTGAAGAAAGATGCCAGCCGGAAACATTTGTGAGGCGACTAAAAGAGTAAACCTAAATTGTCGAGTGTTAGCTTCATTTTTCTAAGTCTTTGATTTCATTTTTTCGATTTAAGCACCTGGTTGAGGTAACGCATAGTATTGAGTATACTGTGGTTTGTTTTTTTATGTTTTCTATTTAATTAGTGAAATTAGCATTTATGAGAATTACAAGATTTTACTAAAAGGTGGTCAAAATGTGCAGTGCATTGCATTGTTTTATGGAAACCCAGCTACATAGTATTAGGGCAGGGCTGTACGTTAGCGTTTTCACCAGGAGCACAGGTGCTGCTAAATGAAAAAAATTAGGAGCACAAAAAAATTTTAGGAGCACAAACTGGCGTAACTTTATATGCTGATCATCGGAGGAGTCAAGATCTCTGTCTATATAATTGAATAAATGTCAGAGGACCGTGGGCGTTTTTGCTAGTCGGTTCTACATTGTTGTCTTGCATGTTTTTTTCCAGATAGTGAAATTATCTGAAAATAAATGAAATGGAGGCCGACTGCCAGAGAACCAACAACTAAAATGGCAGCCCCATACTCTCAGTGGTCACACTGTCACTCTAAATTTTCAATGTTCCATTAAATGCCGTTAGTGTGAAGAAGAAACAGCACATGAACAGGATAACATGTAGGCCCTAGTCCTTGCTAGAGATACAATTCATGATTTAATTCGAAATTCAATTTTTTTGCCACTTTTTATAGCAATTGTAGTCGAGTATTTGAGATGCATGCACAACAAATGAAAAAAAATGCAATAACGGAGGATAATGCCATGTCACACATGGAGGAGGTGATGTGATGGTCTGCTTTGGAAGTGATCATCTCAAAAATGTCTCTTTGATTTAGTATGTTTCGTTGTGTTTTCTGTGCTGTCTCTTCTTCAGACCATGATCCATGTGCCACTCTTTATGTTCTGTATTAGGGAGGTAGATTTCATGGTCAGGTTATATAAAGTTGAATATATGATTTTATGATATGAAAGATGAACACGTGATTTTGATGGCTGTGGTATTGATGTTGTGTGGACATTGTATTTCACAATTTCACTGCATTCTCACAATTTCACTGCATTTTTTACAGCAGTAACTATATGCATGTGACAAATAAACCTCCTTGTATTGATTGTTACATGCATTTATAGCCTGAGATGTTTTACATCTGTCTTCCAGAATGACAATTCTGCTGTGTTCATCAATGTGAGTTTGCATCTTCAC
Organism: Sardinella tawilis; assembly: GCA_030264315.1. Lineage (NCBI taxonomy): Eukaryota > Metazoa > Chordata > Actinopteri > Clupeiformes > Clupeidae > Sardinella > Sardinella tawilis. The sequence goes on along the minus strand of JASCQY010000057.1, from coordinate 2,552,513 downwards.
AAACTCGTAGAGCAGTGCCTTCTTGGATCAATTACTGTGTATGTATGTTTTGTTGCATGTTCATACTGTACACACACACACACACACACACTCAGGGAGGGAAAAGAAAGGGTGTTATGACTGCCAGTGAGTACGGTGTAGTTGGAGGAGCAGCGAGTGTGTTTGCACAGGGCAGCAGATGGTGTGTCCACTCCTGTCTGGGTTTCTGTGGGTGACATCTCCATCTTCTGGCCATTCAACAGACTGTGGCTTTAAAGCAATACCCCCCCCCACACACACAGGAAGGCACACAAACACTTATGGAGACAGACACATGCGCACGCGCGCACACACACATACAGGTTGAGAGCCAGCTCTGTCAGGTCAGATTTGTGGCTGGCCCCTGTCTCCTCAACCAAAATAGCTGAAAGGGCCGAGCCACCACCGAATGCTCTTTTTTTTCTCTCTCTCTCTCTCTCCTCTTATTTCTTATGCAATTTTTTTTGTCTCTCCCTTTCGGTGTTCTATTCTGACTTCTGATCTTTGTCCTCCTCCTCCTCCTTCTCCTCCTCCACTGCCAGCCCATACACTGTGCCAGAGCGCGAGCCTCTGTTTGATGATGTGGACCCCGAATACGGTCTCCATGGATACAAGGTGCACATCGAGCTCCACGACATGACGAAGCTCATCATGTCTGACCAGTTCACTGGGCTCTTCTGCCGTAGAGGTGAGCACTCGGATCAGAAGGTGTTGGGTGTATTCTGTACATGTGTAGTTTGACTCTGATGAGATGTGATATATAATATCAAAATGCCAAGAGAAATGAAAAGTTGGTGGACTTTTTTGTGCATGGTGAACTAATGAGCTCTGGTAAATATGCACCCAGTGGATTTCTTTTTTTTTTTTTTGCCCTCAATGGGGCCTCCTGGAAGACACCATTAAGGGCAAAAAGACTTCAAGGGTTAGGGTCAGGTTTAGGGATAGGGTGGTGCCTGGAAGGTTCTTTTGAGTGCAAAGAACACGCTAAATATGCCGTGTTCCCTGGGCATTTTTGGATGTTACATGAGCTTGCTCATGATGGTTTGACTTGTCATTATGCATGCCTGCATACTGCCTGTCTCTACTTTGTCTCTACTGCCAGTGTTTGCATGCCTTGTGAAGACAAAGAAATCAGAGCTGAAATGATAAAAAGTTCAGAGTATTAAAATCTAAACTTAAGCTTCACTAAAATTAAAAGCTCCACGTGATGAAATGATTTGGTGTTCATAGTTTCATATACTGAAAAATGTCTATAATGTCAAATTATCTTTAGCTCAAGCCAACCTTAAAATAAAAGATTTAACAAATAAAATCCCAACAGCAAGTAATAAATGGGGACTTGCAATAAATAATTCTCACAGTAGAGGGTGCTGTATTCTTACATTGTTCTCCCAGCATTAAACATCTTGGTCAAGTAGAGTGTGTTTCACACAATGACTGTATATATCCATTAGAGTCATTGATTTCACAATGATAATAATGTAATGTGGTGCTGTCTGAGTCGTGTCATTATGTGGAATGACATTCCCACTGTTGATTGTTTCCTGATAGAGGACATAGAGGATGAGTACGTAGTCTTGAAGGCCATCTCAAGGGACAAGAAGTCGGAGCACACAGCCTTCGCCGACAAGTTCAACCTGAAGTGGAGATCAGAGGGGCTGGAAGGATTTGTGGAGGTATGGCACCTGCAGTGTTGTTCTATCTAAACCAGCGTTTCTCAAACTGTGAGGGTGTGGCACGTGACGGGTGGGGCGCAAAACGTTAGACCGACAGGCGTAGGATGCCCCCCGAATTCAAACCCGTTCTTCTCTGCCAGATTACTTGCCGAGTCTCCATCGATACCAGCCACATATCATGTGAAACTGCAATACCTGAGCTTTCCAACGGTGTTCTTCGCTAGTTTCTGTGATTTAATGGTTCGTGAGAAAAGCAGCTTTTAATTTACGTGTAAAATCTGTTATCAATAAGATTCTGCATCAGTCTCATGCCTGTTCATCCTGGTGAAATATCTCATGATCCCTTAACACAAATAAAAATACCACATGTCAAAATGAACAGGAGAACCTACCAATCGCAAGGCTGTATAGCATTCATCTGTAGGATTAGCGGGGCTTGAATTCACATTTTGTTGTTCTTGCAGGCCTATAGCCAGGGCACATGCAGACATATGATTTCAGTCAAGTATTTTGTTAGGAGGGATGAAATGAATCATATGCAAGATAAATGAATCATAAATCAAGACTTTTGTATACTAAAAATTCAGATGATGTAAAATTGGACCATTTTTGCGCTCTGGGGGGGCAAGAGGGACATGAAAATTTTCCCCAATTTCTAAAGGGGGCTATGACAAAAAGTTAGAAAACCACCTGGTCTAAACCAGGTTTGAGAGGAGCCTGATATCCTCAAGCGCATATCACCATTTGTTTAAAGGGGTTTCATTAGCCACAGCTGTGCATTATGTATTATGTATTATTTCAGCACCATGGACAGCTGCCATACCACATATCCTCATCACCAATGCTCTCAATGAGGCATTTTGCTAGTTGATCTATTAGAAGTTCTGCTTAGATCTGTGCTGCTGCTGCTGAAGAGACTCCTTGGGGTCACCTGGTTAGCTTGGTCATGGTTGCTGGTGGTTGCTGCTAATTTTTTATATATAGATATAAATAATTCATATTTGATAGGGATGCTCCAGTCCAACTTTTTCATACATCTAAACCTACATCTACATATAGCATATCTTTGCAAGGTAGTTTCAGTATTCACGTTGTAGCTGTCGTGCTTGTGGTCATCATGGCCATAGGGTGAAGGGAAGAGATCGGCTAATGGCTATATTTTTCTAATACCCGATACTATTTTTTCCATATCAGAAGAGAGATCCAATCTAATTCTCGGATATCCAAATATCACCCTAGTATTTAGTCAGTGTCCCAAAATGAGGCTGTTACTGTAAATTGGGGGTTGATATATATATATATATATATATATATATTAACATATGTGTTAAGGAGAGTTAATTAGCAAATAACGGTGCATAAGTACATAATTCCCCCCCCCCAGTCATTTCAATGGGAGGCCTACAGGCTGTAAAATCACAAAGCTACAAGATCAAACAAAGACCTACTTAAATGTCTAACCTTTTGTGTGTGTGGTTGTCGGTGTTTGTGTGCATGTGTATGTGTCTTCCTGTGTCTGTGTGTGATTGTGTGTGTGTGTGTTTGTATGTAGCACTGTTGCATTTTGAACATCACAGTTCTGGATGAGTCTCAGACCCCCTTCTGGTGCTTGTGTTCACCGGTCCCTATCATGCTGTCCAAGCAGCACAACACCGACCTGTGGTACGACTACAGGGGCGAGCCCTACGTGATCCGCTACAGGGACTCAAATGGCAAGATCTCATTGGACCTCATCTGGATGGAGGAGTTGGGCCAGTACTTTGTGGTGATGTTTCACGTGTACTTACCTGTGGCAAAAATCAACAGGTGCTTTGGTAGGAATTACTAGGAATAGCGGATTGAGGTTTAGGTACCATGTATCGTGATGGAAGACTAGTTTTCTGTTGGTGGTTAAGAAGCTTGTTCTGTGTCTGATGTGCTGGAATTGATGGTATAGTGTAGTTGTTTTTTTATTATTTATAATACATGACTGAAACCATTTCATCATTTGTGAATAATTAAATTGACGAGGCTGCAGTGCGTCAACCACATTTCTGTTGCGGATCAAAGCATAGGTTTATCTCAGAAGTTTTGGAGTTATGTTCTCCCCATCGGATTCCAGTAGGATGTTTGTATGCATGTTGGTTATTTGTGTGCATGACGGTTCTCTGTATGATGCACTTGTTTTTCAATTCTGTGTGGACATTTTGGGGATTTGATTTGTGTCTGTCTGCCTGTCTGTGTGAGTTTGGGTCATTTTTAAGTTTCCCCATAATTCTGCATTTCCCACTATTTGCATGATCACCCCATGCTTGGTGGACACTTTACCCTTTTTGTTATCATTATCAGCCTGATATTGTTATGGAAAGTTACATATTATTGATGGTTTTCCAAGATATGGATACGAATGGAAATTCGTATTAAAGACTTGGAAAACGCTTGGTGAGAATTGGATATTTTTCTGTTAGTATAATGCAAAAATGTTAAAAGCATGAATAATACTCAGGAGGTCTACATAAATAAATAAATACATGAATAAAGAAAAGTTTTATAGTTTGGATTTTTTTCCCCCTGTGTGAAAGGGCAATTGGTGTGTCTAGAGTACATTTGGATTACACACTGCCAGTCTCGCACTGGATGGACACTGAGTCTAAAAGGGCTCTAAAGTCTTTGGCTGCCTTTGCTTTTTAGGACACCATGGGCTGTTTTGTACTGTCAATAATATGAACATTAAAAGAACCTTTTGCTTTTTTCCCCCCAAATATATAACATCATGGTTTACTGCTGTAAGTGAATTCTGTTTTTTTATAACCAGCATTTCCATCATATCACATTAAAAGCTGGAAACAAAAACTGCTAAAAAAAGGATTTAGGATTTTCATATAAAATGTCCTTGATGGGTGGGGTGGAGTGGGGGGCTAATGGTCGAAACTGTGACATGCTGTAGACGTACAGTATGTATCTGCCTGCCTCCCAAATGAAAATGGGCTTGAGTGGTGACACCGTGACACTGATGCATAGTTAAAAGAGCATTTGGCTCAGCTCGTTTGCTGGAACAAGCCGCTAGTGTCAGTTCTGTTGATGGCCAAGTTGAAACAAGATGCTGGATAATGCCTGAATGTGTTTTCCCAGCAGTCTTTGGTGCTCCAAGGTTATGCTGACTGTGCAGAAAATGCTGTTTTCAACACTTTTGATAAAACACTGTCACTTTGGCTCAAATCTACTGTGGAGAGTGTGTTTGTGTGTGTGTGTGTGTTTATAAAGGTGATGAAGTGCAGTACTTGTAGCATTTGCACACAGGGACATGACCAGTTTTTTTTTTTTGGTATCTGCATTGCATTCAAGCTGAGGACGTTTTGAAAAGCATTCTTGCATCACACAGCTGTCTTAGTCAGTTCATAAAGAATAGAATGGATGATCGTCTGGATAACAAAATGATGCAAGATATAAAGGTGTTGTTCCCGGATTCATTTGAGGCTCAAACCAGATTAATTTATTTGTTAAATACAGTAGTTTATTGAGAGGCAAAACTCTTTGAAGGTGAAATGCTCCATATGCTACCTGAGTTTGAGACACAAACCAGTCTCTCAAGTCACCGTCCTTCACACTATTCCTACTTAACAGGTCTACTGCTCCCAGTAGCCATCTACTGTTCCCCGGCTGAAGCACCCAAGTGCACTATTTATGGCTGCGCTTCCTAGCAGGTCGTTCAGAGACGAGGCTCAAGCCTTGAGGGGTGATTATGAGTGTGCATCTGACCATGTCCAATTTTCAACAAGTTCAACTTTTCAAATTCAGCAGGGTAAATTTCTGCTCTCCCTATTGTAATGCTACAGAAGGCCCTTAAGTTGATGAAGGTACTTTGGCACAGCACTGTTGCCTTTGCAAATGCCCCCTCCCCTCCCAAAGCCTTTGAGCAATATCAAATCGACAATCTTACGGAATGAATTGGAGCCATACAGACCAAGGAGACCAGGTTTATTACTTTTTTTTTTTTTTTTTTTTTTTGGTAATATTCTTCCTTTAAAATGAATAAATAAACCTATCCCACTTCAGTCCTTCGCTAGCACACCTTAGCAGCGCTCAGAATCAATGCGAGAACAATTCCTCACCGGCATTTATAACCAATCAAGGGGGCTCACAGTCCTAACAGCCTCTTAAGATCACTTCTCTGCTTCAAAGTCACTGGGTCAGGTTAATGAAGAGGGGACTGTGGGTGTGGACTCGCACATGCTTGATGGTAATTGCGGCCAGTATGACTCCAGCCAGTAGGACCTTTATTACTGAAGTACGCAGGCTGCTGTTGTTTATAAATGGTTTATAAATGGCGTGTTCTTGACAACGGCTGGGCTCTGAGGAGGACATACAGTACAGAAGGTGCTCTCAACAAAATGAAGCCATGACATATTTCAAAGAAGGTGATTTTGATTCAAATACATCTTGCCTCCGTTCTCTTGGATTTCACAGGAAGTTAGGTTGTTCTGTGAGTTCATTTCCAGTAGGTGGCAGGATTGCACTCCTAAGATTGACTCAATCGGAACAGGAAAGGCATCTGTGCATTCCTTCTTGACGAGAATTGTTTGCTGCTATGGAAAAAAACAGCGAAGTGACAGCAAATGAACTATCCACACAATCCCACTTATCTAAAACAATGATTTGATTGGAAATGACTGTCAAAGCTGGTCTCATTAGACTCCTGCAAACCACGCATCCGACCCATAAAAAAAAGGTTATGTGCAGCCACAGGTCTTATTGTGTGAGAAGGGTTTGGTTGCTATGGTTTTCTTGCATCTTACTCTTTACTGTCCTCCATCTAGCAGCTTTATAGCTCGGCACAGCACTGATAATGTGTGGCGCTGTGAACGCGCGTCACGTCCAATTTAGCCTGAAACTACCCACACTAAACAATCACCTGCTGCACAGAGCTGCCAGATAGTCCTGTATTTTCTGTCATTTCACCCACGTATAGAAACGTTTAGAAAACGTCTAGAATAATGTTTACCCAAGTATGCCCTCCAGAGGGTTTTTCTGCATTATTTTCTCCCATTCAGTGTAAAATGTTAGCGGTAAGAGGTCCAATTATGGGGGCCCTTTTTTGGTGGACTCAGTGGGCTCGTTTAGGATGGAAATTGCTTCTGTTTTTAGCTCGCTGATGCAAATGTCCTCCCTTGTGAGTGACCAGCTGGCTGTGAGCCTAATCAGCCCCTTAAAATATTGTTTATGCTCGGTCGCACTCTCACAGGTAGTAAACATATCAGTTGTCCTAAGACCGGTTGTTCAAGCAATCTCTCTGCATTTCTAGACGCTCCTGACATGTTGTTGCAAGCACTCAACTGTGTACTGTATTGTGTACTTCATTCAAACTATAGGAAGCAATGACATTCACAGAAGTTCAGGTATTTGTTTATAATTCATAGTGTGATAGGAATACTCTGAGCATGTTGAGCAATGGAAATGGAATAGAAATGAAGCTCAATTTTTTACAATTTTTCTTCAAAATCATCAGCTTAATCACCTTTATTTCCAGTGGGTCCAATTTGTAGAGCCTGTACAGTAGATTATGGCAGATGGCAGATGATGCCATACACACATGTGTGCACACACACACACACACACACACACACACACACCATTTGTCATGAAAAAAACCTGACACAAGTGCAAGTTGGAACGTTCAAAGAAGTTATTTGTTTATGATCCATAAATTAACAGAAATCTTCCGTCCATGTCAATTATATGGGTTTTTGTCTGATTTTCACACAATTTTAGGGACTCCTTATACTGTGCGTAGAAGCTGTTGTGCTGATATTACTTGTCAAACGTCGCAATTTGATAATATTTCTGTATCAGGCACCTGTGAAGGTCCAGATGTTCTTCAGAGAGTTTGTTGTACTTCACAAAGAATTAAGCACATTAAAAGCAACTCATGCTTGTTTTGATGCATCTTTTATATCCAACTGGTTTTCCTATCATTATCTAATTCATTTTGCACATTAAACAAGTTGTCCTTGCCAGCTGCCAGAGCTACTGTATAGTCAATGTTCCATTGTACAGCACAACACAGTGTCAACTATATCGCCAAAAGACAACAGTTACAATGCTGGAGAGCTGTTGCAAACATTTTCAAAGGGTTTCCATGTCTCCTGCAGCTTGCTAGTTTTTGACTGAAAACTCCTCCGTGAGGCTTCAGATGATGTCTGTGTTGGTAACAATGGCAGAGGCCTGGCTGGGTGACATTCTGTCGAAACTTTGTTGTACCTCAGCGGACTAATTAAGAGTTATCCATCCGCTCCATCTGGACCTTGTTCCAGCTATTAAATCCCTGACATTGCCGATTCCGCAGGCGTGGTAATGAGGGTGAGGCCTTTGCCGTCTGTCTGTCGCCCTGCTGCGTGTTGTGCCATTCGTTTACAGACGATGGGGGGGACCTTGGTCAGGCCGAGACAAGCCCACAGCTAATTGTCACACAGGTTAATCGTCATGGCACTAAAAGCCGGCGCTCGAATGTGCTAAGTACTGTAACGTGCTCGGGAGTGGAAATGTCAGCGGTGTTGAAGTCATCCATCTCTCCTCTTGGTTGGACGATGGCGCAGGCCAAGGCTGTGCCCGCACAAATGTCGGGGCAACGTCGACAGGCAGAAAGTGGCTCGTCTGGGCAGCCTCTGAGAGTGCCCAAAGGCCTCTTCTTTGACCCTGGTTTGAACCCAAGGCCTGGAGAGTCAGCCCGAACCACTCCATCCCCCACCCACCCAACCCTCTACCCCCAACTCCCCAAATCCCAGTCTCGCTGCTCGGGGAAGATCAGGCTGTTGTGGAGCCTCTTGGGTGACTATTGTAATAGGCTTATTATGCTCAGCAAGGGCTCAAATTTATCCTCCCAACTTTAAAGAGCTCATCAGACCACACGACGAAGGCGAAATCTCATTAAAATTTCAGGAAGTATCCCAACCTATGGCTGCTGGGCTCCTTGCTGATACGTTACGTAAGGTGCCGACCGCATGTCTGTCTTTGCATGGAAGACGGTAGAGAAACACACAGGGTTAGGAGTATTTTTTGAAGTGGTACAGTTACATTTAATTCAGTTGTTTTTTAATTTTTTAATTTTATAATTTGACCTACAATCTTTGTTTACTTGGTCTGAGATTGTTATTGCTCATTTCTACGCGGCGATTCTTTTGCCATATTACAGTTGGACTATCTATTCCCATTGTTGTTGGAGTCAACAATCTAGAAAATTCCACAAGGCAACTTAAAAAACATCTGCACCATACAGCTTATGTTGCTGCATCTTTTATGTTTACAGTACGTTAAAGTGAATGGAATTATGTACATAATTTCCTCACTTTCCCACTCAGAAGTAGCCTGGCTAACACAAGCCTAAATCTCAAGTGAGATTTAGTCTGGGGACCACCTACATACAGTTTATCGTACGAGATTTCAGATTTCGTTCGTTTGTCCAAAAGTTCGAGCATCGTCTTGCGATCTCTCCCCGTTGTGTGATTGGTTCCCAAATTCATGCGAAAATTTCAGCCATGGTCTCCAGGCTGCCGTGCAGTTCGGAACGAGCGCGCAAGGCAGCATGGGTATTCCCAGGCTAACTCAGAAGAGTACCTAATAAAGTGCTTTCAAAGTCTGAGTCTCCCTCCCCTACAATCACCCATTCTCACTCAAGTTTGTCTCTAATCCTGGCCATATTTCCTGTAAAACACTCTGACCAACCCAAACACACACACAGACACACATACACAAACACAAACACACACCACCCACCACCACTACTACCACTGTGCGCTCCTGAGGTTTTGCCTGCGCTCCAGGCTCTTGGCAAAATCCTTTAGCTGGTCGCTGGTGTGCCACAGTGCGTGGCGTGCTGATAAGCCGGCCTACCAGAACGAGCATACCAGAGTCAGTATGGACCGCAGGTGCTGCATACTAACAACCTCTCTCCACTCCCCCACATCATAGCCCTTTCCTGAGCTTGCTCTAATCAATATGCTCATCGGCTCTCTCTTAGTGTGTGTGTGTGTGTGTGTGTGTG